>CM042570.1:9437500-9720000 GCA_023630585.1 Cranoglanis bouderius
TTTCCAACTCAGTGATTCTGTTTTTTTTGTTTTGTTTTTTTTCCCCTGACATGTTGGTGTTATATCTTTCACTTGGATGTTATAAGTTGCACTGAGTAAATACAGCTGGATAAAACCAGCTTCATTTCAGGCTGAAAAGCAACAAAATGCGATTATTTTAAAGGAGGGTGATTCTTTGATATCTAAAGTATATTTTAAATATGAAATACACTACACAGCATGTTATATTTGTGTGGGGCACACGCATTTCAGCAGAAAGCGGCAATCACGTCATTTAAAGACTTAAATGCAAAAGAAAAGACATGGGAGGCAGTTTCCTCAGCTGTTTGTGTCAATGGTAAGTTTTCATTTAAAATGTTTGTGATACTACCTTTTCACGTGAGAAGTACCATGTTTAAATGTTTTGCCACTTGCTTGAGCAATGTAATATATAAATCTATATAGAAGTAATGAATGGAATATTACATTGTTTATATTTATTGTGTTTAAACACGAATACGTCTATGAAAGATTCTATTACTGTACTGTGTTGCTCTAAACTTGAAAGTCCTGAACCCTCCACCTTCATGTCCTTTTCTGAATGCGTCTTCCACCACGGATTAGTTGCACACTGCAAACGCATCTTATGTGAAAGCACAACGAGCATACGTACTGCAGACAAATCATGTGTGAAACAGGTGTAAATGAAAATGTACTGTCGTTGATTGTGGGTATTCTGCCGTTGCATTACGTGCATTTAACGTCATGCCCCATCGACTAGGCAGCGGCTTATACTTACGGTTAGTAAAAAAAAAATGGCAGTGTTCCATTTGAGATGATAGAAGGTAGAATACATAGTGCAAGTGTATAGTACGTCATTTGGGACACAACTTTGGTCTGTACTCGCCGATGCACGTTTTTGGAACAGAAGTAACAATGAGTAAACGGGCCCCGTGCTGTGCACAGACCAACCAATCGTTAATGAGAATGATTATCATAATTTATTATCGCTTAGTTGTTGCAGCTCTAAGTGACTGTAATTTTTTTTTTAAACAGCTTAGCGTAGGGCTGCAACAACTAATCGATAAATTCAATCATTAAAATCAACAATGAATTTCATTATTGATTAGTTGGGTCTGTGACGTCACTGTGGAAATTACATTTTTACTTTTATATCCTTATCTGTAAATGTTAGAAATTCACACCAGTATTTCCATTTTACATAAAGCCTCATCCTGACAGCAAGTGAGCCTCCAAAAATCTTCCTTCATGTACCCTAATTTGTAATTTAATATACCAAATGATCATGATGAATACATTAATATGCAAATTAGTCTATTAAGCCATCTAGAGACCATCAACTTTGAGCGTGCTTTAGCTACATTCCTCTGAAAACAGTTGGCAACACTGGCCACACTGTAAGCAGAGGTATCAAAGTGAGGTCGTATTGCGCACAATGCTGTTTTTCACTTCATGATGTCTTTAATTGGATCTAAAGGACAGAGACAAACCACACTTCCCTCTGCAGTTGGTTCTGCGCATGCAGAAACTGAGGATATCAAATAAGTGTCTTTACTGAATTCATTAAACAATCCAAGAATATACACACTAATTTCTTAGAATCTGAAACGTTTTAATCAGATCTAGGGCAGACCTGGCACGGTATTTTCACACCGCTACGGTATCCCTAGTTCAAACTGTTACTGTTATTAGCATTGGTTGGACGCTAGATGGTGCTATGAGGTAATTTTCAGTGTGCACTAGCCTACACAATAACACAAGGGACCTCGATTTCAAACTTTGATTTTTATTTTTTGACAAAATATGAAAATGAAACTGGGGAAAAAAGTGTAATCAAATTATATTGTGTCATGTTCACTGAACACGCCTGTGGATGAGGGGGTGTGGTTTAGCGCCGTCTTGTGAATGAAGGGCAGAGCTGGAGAAGGTGATCGACACTGATTACACACACCTGTGGGAAAATTCCTAATTATTGGTCTGTGTTGCAGTTATGCTGGGGAGCATGGGGGGGGGAGAGCATGGGGGGGGATTACAAATTGCACTGCTCAAAAGCAAGTAAGGGAAAATGAAATAAAGCCGAAACAAGCCTGCTTTCCGTCTCATTTCCCCACGCAGAGGTGTATCTACATGGCAGACAAGACAGGCAACTGCCTGGGGCCCCAAATACTGAGAGGCCCCCGTGGGCGGATCATTTAAATAATCAAATTTTCATCTTAAAATAATGCACAGCAACATCTTAGCAACCACCTTAAAGGGGGCCCCTTTGCGGGGCACTATCATGTTTGAAGACTTGTTTATGTTCCTGCACCCCCCCCGAGTCGCACGAGCTTTAATTCCTGAAAATGAATCTGGCAGAAGTGCAAGGGACAGCAAGAGGAGGAGGAGGAAAAGAGGAAACAGGACTGTTGTAAGTGATTGAGATTATGACGAATGAATTAAGGATAATTAAAGACAAACCCACATCTAGTTGTCCAATTTCAGATTTATTTCACTTTATTATAAGAAGAATTATTGGTAATGGTTAGCTAGAGTTAGCATGTTTTGAGTAATGTTAGCAGTTGTGGGCTGAAATGCAATAGGTACTGGGAATGATGCGCACAACACCGGTGGTACCGCTTGGCAAGTACCGGGTTCTGGGTCTCTTTTTCCCACAAAATCAATACTTAACGTTAGTTGATATTAGTTAACATTAGTTGAAGATGGACATTTTGTTTCCTCACTGAGGTTTGATTTCCTATTTGTAACACACAATGAAGCTGTTAAAAAAAATAAACAAACCATGTTCTGCTAGATACGTTTTGACTACTTTTAAAAGTACATTTTGTAATTATATTGGCAAGAATCTATGAAATTGTGTTAAAATGTTTATTAGTTATATTTGATTATGTAATAATTTCTGCCTGGAGCCCCCACATAATCTAGGTTCTCCTCTGTACCCAAATCAGGGAATTTCACAATGCCAAACAGCAAACATAGGCTTTGTATAAAACAAACATGCCAAACAATAAATATAGCCTATGTACAGTAGAGCTCCTCTTTTAGGAATCAAGCATGCGATCATTTCAATAATGGTCTCCGTTTTGTCTTCTAAATGATGGCTAGATAGCTGCAGAATTCGGTTTGTTTTACACAGGTTTGTGCTGCCCCCTGACCTCGCACCAGTGTTCCTTTCAGTTAAACCAGAAGTCTTCTTTCAGTGCACGTGCCATGTTGTAAATAAATTTCAATGTGTTAATTTAATTTAGCATTGGTCATAAACTCTTCTTTAGGCGACTATACATTTAAGGCGGTTCTATGTGTTACGGTATTGATATAGGAACTGTTAAAGTTTCATTCATAATGTTTCCCCCTTTGAACCAGTATAAAACTGCATACCGGTATCATCCCTCATAACCGGTACGACCATATACCGTGGCAAGTCTAATCTAGGGTACCATACAGTTTACATGACAACCTGAATAATCTGATCACTGCCAAAATCAAATAATGCTCAAACTCTTAGCAGCATCACCCTCTATTCAGTGCAGAAGCTTCGAGGTTTAAATTTAATAATTTACAAGGCAAATAAGATGACAGTCTGGCAAAGGAACAGGTGATGCATCAAAGTCTTAAACCTTCTTCCTGGACTTCAGTTTCTGCTACTGACTAAAGGCAGTGTTACAGTAAATGCCAAACATGTCCACCCTAACACAAATGTTCTGAAAAATATACATATACCCCAAACTGGGTTTTACGTGGAAACTAGCCTGAGATGCTGCAATATCTCCAAATTCTTTTAACACATACCACACCGAGTGCAGAGAAGCAATGAGACTGGTAATTATGACATTAGGGGATGTGTGTTTAGGGCATGAACACGTCACGCTTTCTGCCAGCCAACCGGCCACGCTGATGACGTGACGCTCAACAACTTCGCAAAATTCATCCACATTTCACAATAGGCGCATTTGTGGAAATGTGTTTTTAAAACCCTACAGCTGAGAACTGAACACGGTCCAACATGGTGGCAAGCAGCAAGTGCTACACAATAGCTGAAAAAGCCAATCAGGATGCGAGAAAAGAAACGACTGTCCAGCTGAGCCAGTTGCATTCTGCTTTAACCCCAAATTGTAGCTAAATGGCATCAGTTGAAGGATATGAGCGTAGCGGGCTATGACAAGGCAAATATTTATTTGCGTGCAGAACAGTCAGGCTGGTGGCCATCGCATCCGTGCTTATCTTTCTGGGCTATAGGAAGCCAAGGCTAAATAGGAAGCCAAGCCAGGGTGAAACCCAAACCTAATCAGAGTCCTTACCTTGGATACAAACAGAAAGCCTTTCAGACAGTGAAATCGCTGTTCGGGTCGTCGTTATTTCCTCCTTCTGGAATACTGTTAGCAAAATTCACCGGTTGTCCACAAGGTTAGCAGATGAGAGACAAAGGCGACTTTGGCCCAGAGAAAGTGGTCTCGTCAGAAAAGAAACGCCGGTTTGCTAAGCCCAGGTTCTCTAGGCAGCAACATTTAGACATATTAAGCTATAACAAAACGATTATACAGCACTTTGTGCTGTTTATGTTGTTTTTCACTTATTTTGTGATACATGTATACGAGGCTATGACTTAAATGGTGCTGGCAATCGGTGGAGTTCTTTAAAAACGGAAATAGAGCGTCAGAAAATAACCTCGGTCAGCTAAACTAAAAAGGTAATACTTTCACTAGAACATGCAGCCAACAAACGATGAAGAAGCTGGCTTTAGCAAATAGCTAGCTGTATTAAAATAGACCAAACCGAGAGCAACCAGTTTGAGTCCATTTTCTTTTTTTAATGGGCTTTTTAAACACCGATATCCTCAAGTAAAATCAAATATTAATATCTTTAGCCAACGCGGAAGGTGTCGTTTTAGAACAATAATTCCTTCTTTTTTGCCAGAGCACAGGGGATCCTCTGCGTTGCTCTAATTCTTTACAACCTAACAATAGAGAATGAAACGCTGTACGATATCCTTATATACTTAGTGTGACATCACGTATACGCTGCCTCGGAGACTGCTGGGAACTGAAGTCCCTTTGCAATGTCGAACACTTTTATTAATTTTTATGAAACGACACAGTTCCTCGAAGTTTTTTTTTTTTTCTTTCTCTCAAATTGAGCAATACTGTAATCCAAAAAAATTAAAACTTGCTTGAAAAAGGTTAATTCCTGAGAGGTTTGTTGAATTCAAATCAATGCTAACCTTTATGTTAAAAACTCACATGGTGGATTGTGTTCAGTTTTTCCTGATGTTATCTGGCTACAAGCAATGCTTACCGTGCAAACTGTGCATTTTTTCCCCTTAATTTTAATATATAGAGATAAAAGACAGAAATATCTCTTCTCTCTCATTTTATATATTAAATAAAACCCAATAGACCAGTGATCGGGAACCTATGGCTTGCGAGCCACATGTGGCTCTTTGACAAAAAACCTCAAAGTGAAAGGCCTGCAAGATTCACTCCATATTGCAACGTTAGCTATTGTTTGTTGCATATTTGTTTGTTTTTGAATTGTCTATGGACCTAAAGAAAGTTATTGTTATTGAAATGTTATAGAAGAAAACGTGTTATTTTTATATAATAGTAAAATATTAATTTTTGCAATGACTCTTTCAAAAAAATGCATTAACCAAAAAGGAAAAAATGGCTCTTTGGTGAAAAAAAGGTTCCCGGCCCCTGCAATAGACAATGCATAATAATACCCGTCACCATTCTTGAGTTAAACCCTTATGGGCTCTCAGCTCCCAGTGAGAATATATGATGTCCATATCTTAAGAAAATAAATAGCTCTGCAGCTCAATGCAAAATGACATGGTCACTTTTGTGTAGGGTTGGAACTACCACCCACAACCCAGGACTATAATGTGTATATGGCCAGATTTACCATATTGCTCACCTGGCACCAGAAGGTTGCTCACAAAAAGTGTACACATTTTAAATGTATAAATTATTTAACTTTACAAATGTAAAATACTTGTGTGTACAGTCTCCTCTGAAAGTATAGGAATGGCATTTGTTTTTGCTATATAGTGAAAACATTCGGGTTTGGGATCAAAAGATAAATATAAGATGATGGATCAGAATTTCAGCTTTCATTTCTTGATATTAACATCTAGATTTTTAGGTGAGCAAAGGTATTGGAACAGATAGTCTTAAAGTAAATTAAAATAGATGACACTTAACAATAAACAATATTTGGTTGCATATCCCATGTTTGCAATAACTGAATCAAGCTGGCTTTCTTTTGTGATGCTTTTCCAGGCTTGTACTGCAGCTTCTTTCAGTTGTTGTTTGTTTAGGGGGTTTACTCCCTTCTGTCTCCTCTTCAGGAGGTGAAACGCATGCTCAACTGAGTTAAGATCTGGTCATTTGGGATCATGAGCAGATAATTTCTTTCTCCACACTTTGGCTTTTCCATCACTTTGTTAGAGGTTAATCTTGGTTCCAAAACAGGCTACTATCATACGATCATCTGCAACAGCAGACTGCAGCACAGGGTTTGGCCTGTCAGACACCATGGATGGCTCAAATTCTGCATCAGAGAAAACCAAAGGTAAATTACAAAGTTATGGTCAGTGTCGTTGGGTTAGTTGTAAGTGTTACCTTTTGACCACCCAAAGCAAACAGCATACACGGGGAGTTTACTGATAATACATGCAGTTCACTCACCCTTTTTGCTGCTGTTCGAGCAAGTAACAAAACTGTCTTTAAGGAAAGCAGCTTTAAAGTAACAATGGGTTCGTAAGGTGGCTTTGAGAGGGCCTCCAGGACCATGGACAGATCCCAAGGTGGGACCAGTGGTTTAGATATTAGGTGTAATCGCCATACTCCTCTCATAAATCGGCAGATGAGAGGGTGCTGGCCTATGGAACCTGAGTCAAGTCTGATATGACATGCCGAGATAGCAGCCAAATAAACCTTCACTGTAGAAAAGGCTCTGCCTTTATCCAAGAGGTCTTGCAGAAAACATAACACATAAGTATGGGATGACATTCTTATCTGCACACCATCTTTCAAACACTCCGCACCTGTGATTATATAAAGAGCATGTTGAGGCAGCCCACGCATTCTGAATTGTCTCAGTCACTTTAGGGGGTAAACCGGCTGCATTTAGATTCAACCTCTCATGGGCCAGGCCTCTTTCTGAGGAGAGGGGTGGAATATTTCCCCCCAAGCTTGTGAGAGGAGATCCCTGCACACGGTAATGGTCAAGGCTGGTTGTAGAGCAGCTGGACTAACTCTGCCACCCATAATCACCCCAGCCAATACGGGGCAGTGGTGGATGAATTACCTGAAAGCCACACTTGAGTAAAAGTACAGATATCTTACCAGAAAATGACTTCGGTAGAAGTTAAAGTCACCTTTTAGAATATTACTTGAGTAAAAGTCTTAAAGTATCTGATATTGTACTTGAGTATGAAAAGTATTTTTTTGATGTTAAATGTACTTAAGTAAAAGTACAAGTAAATGCTGTTAATACAAAAAGTTTATTCTTTTTAAGCATGTACACTACTTTAAAAATGGAGCCTACAAAACAAAGTCTTCAAGCTGAAGCTCTCGAAAGGAACAAAGAGCTCAGTCTCTAGCAGCTTTGTCAGGGGCAACATATCATTCAATTTGCCAAATTGCAAAACTTTCAGAGTAAACAACTCACCATATGGCTGACTGTCTGTCTTCTGCAGTATGGCAAAACTTTAATATTGTACTATACACAGTTTGAGCAACAAGATTGTGTTAAGTTTTAATTTTAACTAATACAGACATCCGAACCTGCAAAAATATGTACTTACACTGTTCCGTATTATATTATACTATACTATATTACTGTATTATTCAACTCAGGAAGTCATTTTTTTTTTATTCAATAACTACTTCACACATGTCTACAGGGAGTTTGGCCTCATCACCTAGACATCAATACAGTAGCTCCTTATAGCAGCTAGTTAAAATAACGTTAGCTATGCTAATGGACAAATGACACCTATTAAACTCACCTCAACTTGTCTTTTACAGTCATTTAACCCACCATGGGCAATTGAGAAATCACTGCTGCAAACAGTGCAGTGAGCTATACTGTCGTTGTTTTTTACCCATATTATGCATGGGTACACTTTAGTGTAGTTTGAGGTGAAGTGCATTTTATACTTTTTAACTTTATTTGGACACTCTGCCATGGCGCTGCAGACACTAAACTGTACCGAACTGATGGATGAGCTGGAGAGAGAGAGAGTTCGACTGTAAAGCACGCCTACCGAGAACACTGAGTGTTTGCCTGAGACAAGCCTTGAATGCCTTTCCCTCCTTCTTCTGCAAGTCGCACTGCTGACGCATTGCTGCTACAGTTGTGCCAAACATGGCTTTTGGATCCAGGGGCATCCAAAAACTCTACTTTCTCCTTTTCAGAGAGTCCTTATAAGCTCAGCCACAGTGACCTCACTCCCACAACTGCCAAGCCCATACTCCACCCGTAGCTCTGAACTGCTCCATGAGACGTGCACAGGTATAAATCTGCCAATCTGCCCTAAACCACCTAAGCTGACGTTTTATAAATTTTCTGGAAAACAGTGGCAGCAACGCGCTCTGTTTTCCCCAGCAGCGAGGCTCCGGCTGAAGAGAAAGCTGCTCTATGGCTCAGGTACAAGTGGTTTGTAGCCAACGTTTCCACAGGCAGAGGGACCACCATCCATAAATCCTCCATCGAGCAGGTCCATGTCTGTCTGCATGTACTCTGCACTCAGTAGCTGGGACTGATTTGGGGGAAGGATAGCGTCCTTGTCATCTTCCTCCTCGTCCTCAAGGATTGGTCGACAGGACCTCGTCATCCTCATTGTCTTCCTCGCTTGTTTCGAACAGTGGGGGAAGGATAGGTGAGGCATTGTCAATCATCTCTCCCCATGTGTTTGGAGCTTGAGGACACTCCATGGATTCCTCTCTGGGTTGAGAAGAGAGGCATGGGTCCTTCTTTCCTGCGACTGCCACTCAGAGTCTTCTTTTCTGGGTTTTAGTCGAGAAAGAAGCAAAGTGGTGGCAACCGTCAGGGTTAGACAGTGAGGCTTTTGCATGTTTAGCACCCAAGCAAGAAATACAGAGGCTGTGTGAATCCTTTGTAGAGATCCACGTGCCACATGCACATGGGTGAGGAGGACGGCCTTTTCCCCCAGGGCTCTCTGGCTCTTTTGCAATGGCCATGATGGAGCCTACACCCTCTTCATACGTTAAGCCCACCACAACGTGAAAACTAGTAGGGAGATGTGCTTTTTTTTTGGGTCGTGGTAAGCACCCCCAAAATTAGGGAAAAAAAACACTTGGAGAAAGAAAACATGCCTTAATTCGTTAGTTATCTCACTCTAAGCCAAAACTCTCTTTGTACATTAATTCCACCACAACGTGAAAGCTAGTATGGGGCTGTGCCTTTTTCCCCCCTTTAGGTGCATGGTAAGCGCCCCCAACATTTGGGGGAAAAAACTTCCCAAAGGAAGGAATATATTGCGTTTGGACATTATCGTGAGGCTCTGTCTGCAAACTGGGAGGTGGGAAAGGTGGGACTCCCTGATCGCTGCAGCAATTGGTCTGCCATATCGCCAGACATGGTGACATTGGTGCTTCCGCAATCGGTCGAACGAATGTTCGAAAGAGTTAGAATCCGAACGAATGTTAGAATCCGAACGAATGTTAGAAAGAGAACTTTTGTGGCTCATCTCTATTTCTTTGTGAATTCCACTTTGGCCTTCCAATTCTTACTGCTGGTGAGTGGTTTGCATCTTGTGGTATGGCCTCTATATTTCTGCTCTTCTTCGAATGGTGGATTGTGATACCTTCACCCCTGCCCTGTGGAGGTTGTTTGTGATGTCACTTACTGTTGTTTTTGGGTTTTTCTTCACAGCTCTCACAATGTTTCTGTCATCAACTGTTTTTGTTTTCCTTGGCTGACCTTTTCGATGTCTGCTTGTTAGTACGGGAGTGGTTTCATCCTTTTTCAGGACATAAATTGTTGTATTTTCCCTCTTTTCTCAGCTTCAAATCGGCTTGCTTTTCTGCCATAGACAGCTCTGTGGTCTTCATGTTGGTTTATCCTTTTTAACAACAAATGTAATCTTCACAGGGAAAAACCAGGGCTCAAACCAACAGTAGACATTCAGATTCATCTTTTGATCTCAAACACAAATGTCTTCAGTGTATAGCAAAAACAAAAGAATTGGCCCTGCTGTTCCAATACTTTTTGAAAGGGGCTGTATTTGTATTAAATCTACTAGTCAGTCTAAAAATCTAGCCATAAAAATAAGGTGCTACTTGTTAGAAGTTGCTGTTCTAGAAAATGTTCCAAATATCCAGCTTCTTTAAGAGCAAAGAACCCACTGAAATCAATAAAAGTGATTGGGAGTATAGTGCTTCTGTTGTTAGCAGTGCTAACACGATTAGCCAAGCAACTATAGATGGCAATAGCAATACCAATGAGACCAACGGCTGTTACGACCAAGCTGGAACCACTAGTTATATGAAAGTTTTTCGTGTGATGAGTTAATTATGTCAAGTTAAACTGGATTTGTTTGTTAGAAGTTCTCATGTTTCTTGCCTTTGGTTTGATTTGAGTTCTTGCAGTGTGCCAGACCAATGCGAAGAACAAGCTATACTTTAATCAATCTCTGGCTCAGAACTGAATAAAAACTAGCTAATTTTTTGTGATTGCAATAGTGATTTTTGACATTTTGTACATTTTTTGCATATTTAAAAAAAAAATCTTTACAATAATCATAAGCTAATCAGGCAAACACTATTAGCTAATCAGTCCTTACATGATTTTGCGATTTTGCGATCGCAGAAATTATTGCAAACTCAAGGAAACTCTGCAATATCTGATAGCTTGCAATTTTTCAAAATTACCTCAGATTTTCCTCAGATTTGGGCCAAGACGTGTCATGTGACATCATCACAATGCGCCATGTGACGTCATCACAACGCACATTCAGCCAAAGCCCCCTTTGATTCATGTGTGTCAAACATGAGTACAGCTAAAAGGTCTTATTTACCAACAAGCATCACTGTGAAAGACCGTGCAAAACAATTTTGGGCCATTCCATCTCAAGTGGTCCAATGCAGGGTGCTCTACCGTTTTTAATTTTCCTCATATTTTTAGTGAATGGCAATGCAAAACCACCAGTTTTGTTTTTTAATTTTACTTTGTTTAACTATGACTGCCATCTTTGTGCCATGGCACACAACAAACAACAAAAACTTGCTCAAGATTGGTCACAATTCCACTTTTAGGGTCAATTTATAATGGCAAGGGTTTGAGTCTCAGTCTTAATTTTCTTTTAGGGAGTACCTAGGTAAGTATAACGTGCATGCAGAACATGTCGGGTTTGATAGTTCTCTTTTTTTATGTGCAATTTTTTCAAATTTCCTTCAATTTTGGGTTGAATATCTCTGGTGGGGTACCAAATACAAACCTGAAATTTTCACAGAAATAAGTCTACTCTAGTAGCATTCTGCTGTAAAAAAAAATTGTGAGTGTGAGGTTGGAGGTAAACTCTGTAGGACACTGGACCTTGAGGGATTGAATTGAAGAATTAACCTGATCTATCGTGTTGGTACAGGTGTACAGTTGGTATGCGTGACAGATTTTATCCAAATATGGAAGTACAGTGATCAGTTGGGTGTTTTACAAATGAACAGTGTCATAAAAAGAGCAATGGTGTTGTTTCTCCTGTGATAAAAGCAGTAATTGACTACAGCTCAGAAGTCACTTACTACTTTTATCAAAGGAGAAACAACACCACAGCTCTGTTTTGTGCAATTGCAGTTTTACCAATTCAGTTACTGAATTCTATATTAATCTTCCAGGTTCTAAGACAGCAAAGTTGAATTCTTGAATCAGAAGGTGTTCATTGATAGCGGCTCTGAGTGTAGTTCAGGCTGTAACATAAATGATAGGTTTATTTTAAGGCACTTGTTCTAATTTGTATAGTAACAATTCATACACATGCAGTTGTATGGCAGACACTCCACTTCTATGGGTGATAGGCTTTCTTGTTTTGGCACCAAACATCTTTTAGAATTATGACCAAAACATTCTACCTTGGTCTCATCAGACCATAACACATTTTGCTACATGGTTTGGGGTGAATTAGGCGGGCATGGAAGTCTTTTCGTGAGAAAGGGCTTCCATCTAGTCACTCTACATCTCAGATATATGAAGAATATGAGAGATTGTTGTTACATGCAGGGAGTGACCAGTACTTGCCAAATATTCCTGTAGCTCCTTTACTGTTGCTGTAGGTCTCTTGGCAGCCTCCCTGGTAAGTTTTGATACCTTTCAACAAGTGAGATACCATGTATGCTTTGTAAGCTCTTTGCAGACCATGGCTTCAGCAGTCAGTTGAAACCAAGAAGATGTGAAGAAAATCCTGCGGAAACAGCTGATCTTTATTTGGGGTTAATCAGAATAATTTCATTGATGAGAGCTGTATGAGAATTACTTTTGAACATGAGATTGAATGTGATTGGTTCATTCTGAACACAGCAACATCTGCAATTACATAAAGGTATGCATACTTTTGCAACCAGGTTATTGTAACTTTTTTATTTTTCCTATTTTCCCTAAGAATGTTTCTGATTGTTTTTCAATTAATTTTTAGGGCCCGCGCACCTATGGTGTGAGGACCCTATTGGAATTGCTCTGTTTATTATTATTATTATTATTATTATTATTATCATTATTATTATTATTATTATTAGGGCCCGAGCACCTACGGTGCGAGGACCCTATTGGATTTCCTCTGTTTATTATTAGGGCCCAATCACTGAAAGTGCGCAGGGCCCTAATGTTTTTCTAAGGATTATTATTATTATTAGGGCTATTGTTTTTCTAAGGATTATTATTATTTTTTTTTTTCAATGTTTCAGGGGCTTTTGGGGCCCTTAACATGCTCAAAAACTCATGAAAAACTCATGAAAAAAGCAAAAACTTCGGCACACACGTCAGAGTCATCTGCCATTAGGCCCCTGCAAAGAGTAGCACATAGGCGTGGTGGGGGGGCTCTGTAGTGCCCCCTTTTGCATGGCACAAAACATTGGGTTGTAAATTGTACATACTTGTACGTATATGTACGAAGCTCAGTAAACGTATAGTTCTCATCAACCCGAACAACTTTCGCACAGTCATTAGTTCCGCCCAACAGGAAGTCGGCCATTTTGGATTTTGTGAAAAGGGCATGCGGTGAACTTTTAAATACTCCTAGGGGATTCATGTGATTGTCACCAAACTTGGTCAACATTATGCCAAGACAAGGAGGACGCAAAATTGTGAAGAGATTTTTAATATCTCGAACGGGTTCGCCATGGCAAGGCAATAAATTTATGGCAAAAAAAGGGAAACAGGAAGTGTCTCATATCTTCTGCTTGCATCGAGTGATTTAGATGAAACTTGAGCTGTGTGTTTGGTATTGGGGGCTGATCAGAAAGATGTGACTATTGTGAGTCACGGTCATAGCGCCACCAATTGGCAGCGGGAAGTGAAGTGAATTACATCAAACATTGCAATAATACTCTTATCTGTACCTGAATCGCCTCAAACTTGGTCAGAATAATGTCAAGACACAGCTGATGTCAAATTGTTAGAGGATTTTTGATATCTTAAATATTGTTGCCATGGTAACGCATCAAACTTTAATGTCCGTTTCTGGTGTTTTTGAGGCTCTTAGCATGCTTAAAATTTCATGAAAGTCGGCACACATGTCAGAGTTGTCGGCCGTTAGGCGTACGCAAAAGCTAAGACATGGGAGTGGAGGGGGGGCTCTGTAGCACCCCATTTTGACTAAAGTGGTGGGGTCAGTTTTACCTATAGTCACCAAACTCGGGAGATATATTGTTCTCATCAAGCCGGACAACTTTCAAAATGACAGTCATTAGCTCCGCCCAACAGGAAGTTGGCCATTTTGGATTTAATGTGGATTTTTTGAAAATTGCATGTGGTGAACTTTTAAATACTCCTCCTAGGGGATTCATGTGATTGTCACCAAACTTGGTCAACATTATGCCTCAACAATGTGGATGCAAAATTGCAAAGGGATTTTTGATATCTCGAATGGTTTCGCCATGGCTCGAGTCCATTTATGAACGAACTCGGGCTTGTCACACACTCAGGTAAATTTGTACTCGAACTTGACATGGACTCGGAAATTTTGAACTCGGAGATTTTTCTGAGTACAGTCGAATTTAACAGCTCAGTGTCGAGTTTACAATTGCAATTTCAAATCTTTTTTGAATTTAATTACTTTCTGGACTCAGCCGGACTCGACTCGGACTCGGCCATTAAGGACTCGGACTTAAGTCAGACTCGGCCCCTTTTGGACTCTGACTCAATTGCTTAAGGACTTGGTCTCGACAAAGGTGGACTCGGACCCAACACTACTCTTTTCTTTGTATATTTTGGTGTTTTACTCTACAGTACACACTTCACTATGCATTGTTTTTATACACCCACCAGGTGGCGATGGCACCTTGTACTTGTCATCGCTGCTTGCAGCTATATTTATTATTTATTTTTTTTCAATGCTTCAGGGGCTTTTGGGGCCCTTAACATGCTCAAAATCTCATGAAATTCTCTGTGATTGCCAACAAGGGTTTTGCCACCAAGTACTAAGTCGAAGGGATCAAATACTTATTTCCCTCATTAAAATGCAAATCAATTTATAACTTTTCTGAAATGCGTTTTTCTGGATTTTTTTTTTTTTGTTATTCTGTCTCTCACTGTTAAAATACACGTACCATTAAAATTATAGACTGATCATTTCTTTGTCAGTGGGCAAACGTACAAAATCAGCAGGGGATCAAATACTTTTTCCCCCACTGTATGTAAATTTATGGCAAAAAAAGGGAAACGGGAAGTGTCTCATATCTACTGCATGCAATGAGTGATTTAGATGGAACTTGAGCTGTATGTTTGGTACTGGGGGCTGATCACATGGATGTGACTATTGTGAGTCACGGTCATAGTGCCACCAACTGGCAGCAGGAAGTGTGTCACTTAAAACAGGCATTTAAATAGTCTTCTTATATTTAGCAGAATCGCTGCAAACTTTGTCAGAATAATGTGGAGACATGTCTGATGTCAAACTGACAAGTATTCCTGATAGCTTAAATAGTGTTGCCATAGTAACGCATCAAACAGTAATGCTCGTTTCTGGTGTTTTTGAGGCTCTTAGCATGCTTAAAATTTCATGAAAGTCGGCACACACACGTCAGAGTTGTCGGCTGTTAGGAGTAGGCAAAAGCTAAAACATGGGAGAGGAGGGGGGGCTCTGTAGCGCCCCCTTTGACTAAAGTGGTGGGGTCAGTTTTACCTACAGTCACCAAACTCTGTACATTTATTGTTCTCATTAAGCCGGACAACTTTCAAAATGACAGTCATTAGCTCCGCCCAACAGGAAGTCAGCCATTTTGGATTTAATGTGGAATTTTTGAAAGTTGCAGGCTCTGCATTTTTAAATCCTCCTCCCAGGGGATTCATGTGATTGTCACCAAACTTGGTCAACATTATGCCAAGACATTTCAAATGCTAAATTTTGAAGAGACGTTTTAAATCTTAAAGGGTTTCACCATGGGGAGGCAATAAATTTGGCAGTTAACAGGAAACAGGAAGTGTCTCATATCTTCTGCCTGCAATGAGTGATTTAGATGAAACTTGAGCTGTATGTTTGGTACTGGGGGCTGATCACATAGATGTGACTATTGTGAGTCACGGTCATAGCGCCACCAACTGGTAGCAGGAAGTGCGTTACTTAAAACAGACTTTTAAATAGACTTCTTGTATTTACGCGACTCGCTTCAAACTTGGTCAGAATATTGTTGAGATAAGCCTGATGAAAACTTGCAAAGGGAGTCTTGATATCTTAAATAGTGTTGCTATGGTAATGCATCAAATTTTAATACTCTTTTCTTTGTATATTTTGGTGTTTTAATCTACAGCACTCGCTTCAGTATGCGTTGTTTTCATGCACACACCGGGTGGTGATGGCGCCGTATTGCTTGGGCCCGTCATTGCTGCTTGCAGCTATATTTAGGGCCTGAGCACTTATGGTGCAAGGACCGTATTGGATTTCCTCTGTTTATTATTATTATTATTATTATTATTATTATTATTATTATTCTCCGAAATGAATTGTATTTTTGAGGGCCTAAACATGCTCATGAAACTTTCCGAAAACTCCTAAACTGGCGAAAATTTTCATCTGATATGGGTTTCAGAATTAGGTGTGGCAAAATGGCTCGATACCGCCATCTACATAATTTCAACAAAGCGTCCCACTACGTTTCACATACATGTACGTAATTCGGTACATACATGTAATAACCCAATACCTACAAAAAAAGTCTCTTGGAGCGAAGCCTTAAACGCAACAGGAAGTCAGCCATTTTGAATTTCCTCTGCGATTTTTGTCCAGTTTTTGCCATTTTCAGGTATCATACGTTAATGAACTCCTCCTACAGTTTTACTCGGATCATCTTCACATTTGGTGAGTATGATCTTAAGGCCTTTGCAATGCTAAATTGCAAAGAGCTTGAGTTTTCGTCAAAGGCTGTGTCCCTGACGGCCTGACAAAATTCAATGTTTCACCATGAAAGAGGAAGTTGCTGTAACTCAGGCATGCAATGTCCAATCTGCCCCAAACTTCACAAGTTTGATAAGAGTCCTGTCCTAAACACAGGTCCATGCCCATATTCAGTTATAGTCATAGCGCCTCCTGCTGGCAACAGGAAGTCTGGCAAATACAAATGACTTTGACGTAGTCCTCCAATATTTACCTACTTGAATGCATCTTGCCCACCATGCTCTGTTTTCCTAAAGCCACCGGGTGGCGGTGGCACTGGTGCGAGGGCCCTATCATCGCTGCTTGCAGCTTTAATTGTATGTTGTAATTTCACATTGAGGGTAGAAAAAGTTCTGACATGATTTGTCTTGGTTTAATTTTTAATTTTTTTTTTTTTTACATCACAAAGACCTGCCATTTTAACAGGGATGTGCAGACTTTTATATCCATTATATTCACTGTGTACACACTAGGGATGCAACAATACAGTTAGCTCACAGTTCAACACATACCTCAGTTTTTTAACTATGGTTTTCGGTTCGGTTCGGATGGCTTAGCACATCAGAGTGTTTTTTGTTATTCTGTGCTTGGGCGACAGGAACAGTAAGAGCTTAAGGAGAAAAAGTACTATTTTTTATTGCAATAAATATACATTCCTAGTGTATTGTATAATATAAAATAAATATATATAAAAATTAACATTGGCAGCTCACAGCTGATATGTAGTGAACAGTCACAGTGAGGTAACTCTCTGTTGACCGCGAGGTCCAACTATCTGTAGTCAGAGCAAGCTCTGTGATTTAGCCAATTCGTCTACGATACTGTTGCGTGTCTTTTCATAGAGGTTGGGAATTACTTCAGCACTGAAAAAAGTGTGAGACAGTAGTCTGTAATGCGGATCGAGCGCTTTCCTAAGGTGGCGAAAGCACACATCTCCAATCACCGAAAACGGCTGCAAATCTTTGGCCATTAACACCCCCACTGCCTTGGTTATTTTTTTTTGTGTCTCTCGGAACCAGTTGGGTATGTATGCTGGAAGGAATCAGCGAGGGACTGTTGCTTTTTGGATGACTGTATTACCTGCTCTGCTATCCTGCTTTGACAGTGATATCGCTGGGTGATGGCATCGCAGATGTGCAGTCACGTTGGAAGTGTTTCCATTTGAGTAGGCGACACATGTAAAACAATGCTTGCACACAGTCATTTTTTTGTTTAACGTTTTTTCTTCCTCTGCGTTATACTCGATGGCAAAACCGAAATGCCCCCACACCACAGATTTGAAAGACGGTGGTGCTTCCTCGTACTGCAGTCTCACTTCACCGCTCGCCATGTTAAAGTGTGAAATCTGACACCAGCATTGCAAGCATGGTTAAGTGCCTCCTAACTTTAGTGCATAGTGATTGGATATTTACTCGTGGGGAGGCGTTTCCTCATCTCTGTGCGTAGACTCACGGGCACACACAAACAGAGCCAATTCGGAGAGAAATAAAAGGCACAGAAATTATTTAAACGCAAAACCATCGTACCGAACGGTTAAATATTATATTGAGAATTGTGGCATCCCTAGTACACACACACACACACACACACACACACACACACACACACACACACACACGTGTCATAAGAAAACAACATTGAGAAACCAAAAAATAAACACACCCTATAATTCAGTAACATGGAACCACCTTGCGCTGCTGGACAGATGGCCTCACATTTGTCTCAAGAATATTCTGATATACAGTGGGTTAAAATAATCACATTTTGTTGCTTTTCAGCCTGAAATGAAAACAGACACAGTTTTTCTTTTATCCAGCTGTATTTACTCAGTGCAACTTATAACATCCAAGTGAAAGATATAACACCAACATGTCAGGAAAAAAATAATAAAATAAAAAAACAGAATCACTGAGTTGGAAAAAGGACCACCCCCCTCCAAAAAATTACTTGTAAACTCACAAAGCCATTTGACTTTCAACTATGATCAGCTGTGGTCATTTTGATTAGCTCAGCATGAAAAGAGATTTCCTGGAACATTGTGTAGTGCAACTGAAGCAAACAATCAACTATGGGTGGCAAGGCACTGTCAAAAGATCTCTGGGATAAAGTTGTGGACAGGCAAGTCAGGAGATGGATACAAGAAAATTTCAAAGGCTTTATCAATGCCTAGAAGCACAGTGAAGTCTATTATTAAGAAGTGGAAGATATTTGGTACAACACAGACCCTCCCTGGATCAGGACGTCACTCCAAACTGGATGAAAGAGCCAGGAGAAAACTGGTCAGAGAGGCTACCAAGAGGCCTACAGCAACTCTGAAGCAGTTGCAGGAATTTATGACAAAGAGTGGTCATTGTGTGCATGGGACAACAATATCACAAATTCTCCACAAATGTGGCTTGTATGGGAGAGTTGCAAGAAAAAAGCCACCAAGGACTGAGCTTTGCCAAAACACACCTTGAAGATTCTGAGGCCACATGGAAAAAGGTGTTATGGTCAGATGAGGCTAAAATTAATTATTTAGCCTCAACACCAAACGATATGTCTGGCGGAAATCCAATACAGCTCACCATCCAAATAACACCATTCCTACAGTAAAGCATGGAGGTGGTAATATCCTGTTATGTTTCTCTGCAGCAGGGACTGGAGCACTTGTCAGGATAGAAGGAAAATGGATGGGGCAAAATACCATCAAATTCTTGAGGAAAATCTGCTGCCCTCTGCCAGAAAGTTGTCAATGGGTTTACCTTCCAACATGCCAATGACCCAAAGCACACAGCAAAACTGACCACACAGTGGTTGAAGGAGAAAAAGGTGAATGTCCTTGCATGGCCTAGTCAGAGCCCAGACTTAAACCCCATTGAAAATCTGTGGAATGACTTGAAGACTGCAGTCCACAAACGGTCACCATCAAATTTAACTGAACTTGAGCAGTTCTGCAAAGAAGAGTGGGCAAATATTGCAAAGTCTAGATGTGCAAAGTTAGTAGAGACATATCCCAACAGACTAAAGGCTGTAATTAAAAAAATAAGGCAAATTAAAGCAAGGGGGTGATCCTTTTTCCAACTCAGTGATTCTGTTTTTTAATTTTTTTCTGACATGTTGGTGTTATATCTTTCACTTAGATTTCACTTAGAATTACAAAATGTACACAATTTAACAAAACAGCTTTAAGAGTTATTGGCTTGACAAGATCTAAAACTTTTAGCTTGTCTGCTTGATGCTTGACAGCCTTATGACTGTGTGATCCGCTGCCTGGGATTCCGCTTCAACTTCACCATCTTTAATGTGTATGAGCATTTTACAGCTGTCTTTGCGAAAGCAGTCATGTCACTATTTAGAGCAACCTAATGAGCCTAATAAGTAGAGAGGTATCAATACCTTTTTCTATTTTCAGACTAAGTATGGGTACATGTTTTTTTGTACTTTTCAATAGTCACAGAAGATTTTATTCAGCTATGTTTGTTGGTTGCTGTTGTGTGCTGTTATCAATGAAGTCCTCATGCTGATTGTTATGTTTAAGATTTAATACTGAGTAAATACAGCTGGATAAAACAAAAACTGTGTCCGTCTTCATTTCAGGCTGAAAAGCAACAAAAAATGATTATTTTAAAGGAGGGTGATTCTTTTCTATACCCACTGTAAAGTGGAGTTCATTATTGTCTCAATGACTGCAAGTTTCTTGGTCCTGTGGCTACAAAACAAGCCCAAATCAATTCCCACCTGGTTTCTGAATGTTGGTTTATTAAAAAAAGAAGAAAAAGAAGAAGAAGCAGAAGAAAATGACCACATATCTGTTGTTTTTTTGTTGTGTTGTCACCTGAGGTTATTTGTTTGATTTGTTTGAAGTTGGTGAGGACCAGATAATTGTTATTTAGGCCCTGGTAAAAAAAAAAAAAAACAACAACATAGAATTGATGGTGTACTTTCTTTTTCCATGACTGTAATATTCCTTATAAAGTAAGGGATTAATTCTCTTAATCTGTTTATCTGAAATGTATTTTTCAAGGAAGCAAAACCATGTATGTTTAGACCCCCATTCTCCGTACTATTCATAATAACACACACACCCCAACAATTTCCATGGGGCGTACTTATTTTTTCCACATGACTGTATATATGGGATTTGAAGTGTAGACCTTCAGCTTTAATTCAAAGGGTTTAACAAAAGTATTGCATTACCTGTCATTACAGCCATTTTTTACAGAGTCCCTCCATTTTCATAGCCTCAAAAGTAATTGGACAATTGACTGATAAGCAGTTTCATGGCCAGGTGTGGCCTACTTCCTCCTTATTTCATAACAAATTAGGGAGATAAAAGGTCTGTAGTTGATTACAAGTGTTGAATTTGCATTTGTTAGCTGTTCATGGGAACTCTCAATATTAAGTCCAAAGAGGTGTCAATGCATGTAAAGGAGGCCATCATTAGGCTGAAAAAACAAAACAGATCCATCAGAGACATGGCAGAAACTTTAGAAGTGGCCAAATCAAAATTTGGTACATTCTTAAAAAGAAGGAATGTACTGGCGAGCTCCACAACACCAAAAGGCCTGGAAGGCCATGGAAGACAATTAAATTGGTTGATTGTAGAATTCTTTCCTCGTTGAAGAAAAACCCCTTCACAACATCTGGCCAAGTCAAAAACACTCTGGAGAAGGTAGGCGTATCATTGTCAAAATCTACAATCAAGAGACACCTTCATGAATGTAAATACAGATGGTTTACCTCAAGATGCAAACCACTGGTAACACTCAAGAAGCAAAGGCCAGATTAGACTTGATAAAAATTTTTTAAAAAACCCTAAAAAATGTCTAACCAGTTCTGATGCAAGATTAATTTGTACCAGACTGATGGGAAGACAAGAGTATGGAAAAGGAAAGGAAAGGCTCATGATCCAAAGCATACCACCTCATCTGTCAAACATGTAGAGGCAGAGTTATAGCATGGGCATATTTGGCTGCCAATGGAACTGGGTCACTGGTGTTTATTGATGATGTGACTGCTGACAGAGGTAGCACGATGAAGTCTGAAGTGTATAGAGCTAGACTTTCTGCTCAGATTCAGTCAAATACTGCAAAACTGATGGGACAGTACTGCACAGTACAGATGGATAACGACCCAAAATCTACCGCGAAAGCAACCCAAGAGCTTCTTAAGGCAAAGAAATTAAATTTTCTTAAATGTCTGATGACCTCAACCCAAAGGTTGTTTTTCATTTACTGAAGTCAAAACTGAAAGCAGAAAGACCCACAAACAAGCAGCAACTGAAGGCGGCTGCAGTAAAGGCCTGGCAAAGCATCTCAAGGGAGGAAACTCAGCATTTTATGATGTCCATGGGTTCCAGACTTCAGACAGTCATCGACTGCAAAGGATTTGCATCCAAGTATTAAACATGATCCTAATATTTATGATTATGTTAGTTTGGCTAAACTTTGGCTAACATTACCTACTATTCTACTATTATAGTTCTATTCATGTTTTAAACAAAACATTTTAGTTAAAGAACGTTTTAAGGATGTTTTCTCATTTCAAATAATGTTCCTATAAGGTTAAATGATAACTAAGATATAATGTTTTAACTGCAACATTCAACGGATGTTGTCAAGGCCACATATTATGTGAAATGAGAAAGATCATTCTCACTACAACATTCAAAAAATGTTCTGAGGATGTTATTGAGGCTGAGATGAACAATGAACAGTACAATGTTCCTGTCACGTGAAGGACCAGGCAGACAGATGCAAATGCAGATAGAAATGTTATAATAATAAGATCCAGGCAGACAAATCCAAAATGTATGCAAGAATCAGGAAACAGGCAATGATCAGGCGATGAGTTCACAATGAGTGAATGAACTGAAAGTCCTTATAAACTGTGGCTTTGATTGTGCTGTGAATTGGATGCAGGTGTGCTTGATTCAAGTGAAGGTGAGATTGAATATGTCAATGTGTGAGCGTTCTGGGAATTGCAGTCCATGGTGGCCATATTTATAGGCTGCAGTGCAGGCTGGGCAATGGAGTTTGTGACGTGAGTAGCCCTAACAGTTCCATAATAACAAAGGAAGAACATTTTCAAAGCAACATTCGTAAAATGCTTTGAGGATGTTATTGAGACCTGAGATGACGGAATGTTTTTTTTTTTTTTTTGTAATGTGATATTTTAACAAAGGTAGAAAATTTTGCTTGCAATATCCTGAGGATGTTTTTGGGATGTTGTTTAGGTAACAGATTATACAATGATCTTTTATAAAACATTGGCACAATGTCCCATAATAACAAAGGAAGAACATTATCAAAGCAACATTCATAAAATGTTTTGAGGATGTTATTGATGCCTGAGATGACAGAACATTTTTTTTTACAAAACTTTCCTGTAATGTGATGTGTTAACAAAGGTAGAACATTTTGCAAGCAACATTCTGAGGATGTTTTGAGGACATCGTTGAGGTAACAGTTTGTACAATGTTCTTTCATAAAACATATGCACAATGTTTCATAATAACAAAGGAAGAACATTATCTAAGCAAGATTCATAAAATGTTTTGAGGATGTCGTTGATGTTATAAATGTTAATTTTATAATGGTGGCACACTCTGACAGTTTACAAAATAAAATACTGGCCCGTAGACTTGCAAGGTGAGAGAATAATTGTCCAATTTTCATTTGTGGATGCACTAAGGAATAAGGAATAGTTCACTCAAAATGCATAATTATGTAGTTGTCTAACCCTATAGTCTGTGGGCCAGTATTGATTGCAAAATCTGCACCTCTTCTGTGGCTAATGTTAATTTCATAATGATCCTTACTTCCTGAAGTCAAGCAGCAGAAGTTAAGTGTGTACTGGCCAATTTTTGGGTGAACTACATATGCAAGAATAGCATACTCTTACTTGTCACTGTTTATAACTCAGAGAATTTATCCTCTGCTGGACTGGCCGCTTTAAAAAAAACATTTGGGGGCATAAATTGAGTATACTCACTTCTCCAGGCACTACACACTGAGTATACTGAGTATAGGAGCAGGCAGAAATAATGTGTCTGTGACAAATGATTACAAATAATGCCCTTTATCAATATTATTATTACTGCACTATAAAATGAGAGTTGTGTTTGTATGTGTATGCTTATACATGTATGTGTCCTTTGCAAATTCACCATACATACCGTGTGGAGATCTGCCTATTGCATGCGATATTTTTAAGGAGTGGGGCCAGAGGGTCAAGGGGGAGCAAAGGAGAGGGCAGGAATACAGTGGCAAATGTCTCAAGGCTCCAACATGGTACTGTGTTGGTACTGTGTAGCTGGCCACTGCCACTTGGGGGCAGTGTTAAAAATATGTGAAACAACCAGAAATGTTGGCTACTCTCTTGTTCTTGTTTGTGCTCTTGTTAGTCCTTCTGCTTTGCCACTGCAGCGGGAAAGTCTGGACAAAGAACTTGTATGTAGTGGTTAAAAATAATGGATCGAGGTCGGAGATCATTACCTTCAGGGGTCAGGGGAGGGTCAAGGAAAAAGGTTGCTATGCCCAAAGAGCGCAGCCTATTGTGGGTCTGCCAGTAATCTAGGCAGGTGAGCCACTTGTAAATTGTTCAGTCAGTAAGGCTATAAATAAGTCACTTACACACACACACACACACACACACACACACACACACACCAATTATTGATGTATAAATGGCCAGGTCATGCTGCAATTTTATGTAGACTAATGTATTTAAGTGATTATTGATAGTAGAAGTACAGTACTTAGCAAAAGTTTTAGGCACCCTATTTTTTTAGTACAAACTTTGTTATAGATTTTTTATTTTATGACTTCTACATTATCAAGTCAGTACAAAAAACTTTTAGATTCCCAAACATTAATTTTCTAGCACAAAATTATATGATTTCAGAAAAATGTTTGTATGTCATTAAAGAAAGCAGCATATTACATAAGAGACACTTTTCAGACAAAAAAACACAATGAAGGCTGCTGGGTTTTGCTGCAAAAATAAGAAGCGAGTGCGAAAGTCAAAGTCTCCAGAAGAACTGTGGCTGGTTCTGCAAGATGCTCAATAAAACTTACCAGCTCTTTTCCTTATAAAACTGCACACATTGTACCGGAGACTGCTAATTTTTATTAATTTTTATTTTTTGTCACACCAAATATTGACTTTGTTTCATTTACTACTGTTTACTGTTCTTTACGGTACTTTTTTAAAATGTAGAAACATTTAATTTCATTATTCTGAAGGCATTTTTGCTCTACAGCATTTCTTTGCATGTGCCTAAAACTTTTGCACAGTCCTGTATATTGTAATGAGACAGAATTTATTTGTTGTATGGGTAATTTTAAATTTATTTCTTGGATGGGTGACCATTCTTTTAGTGCTGCTGCTCCCAAGCTCTGGAACGCTTGCCTCAATACCTCCATGAATGTTCAACTCTTTCATTGTTTAAATCTAAACTTAAGATGCACCTATTCACACTACATTATCACACTGCCAGCTCTCAGTAGTTCCCTGTTCTACTCTGTTATACAGTTGCAATCAAAATTATTCAGCCACCATTGCAAATCAGATTTATTCTCAAAATTTACAGACTTTCAGCTGTTTGCAATGAACAAATCAAACAAAAGCAATGCACAACGAATGCTTCAAGTGGTTTCCCCAAATTCAACTGAAAATGCAACTTATAATGAATTCTCCAGTTTCAAAATTATTCATACTTCAATAAATACTAAATACTCTATAAATACTTCATACCTTTATGATACAGCAATCGCGAGTCGAATCCAATCTGTCGCAGCTAGGTAAAAAGTCAGTGAAAACCATCTTGTGGCAAACATCCAATGCTACTATTTGTCCACAAAAGAATATAAACTGTGAAATATTGCTATATAATCTATTGTTTACATAAGAATTCTTCTGCATGACCTTCCCTCCATCATCGTTCTTCAAAAGAATATACAGTCCGAGCACCGTTACGTCATAAAACTGTATATGGTAGTGAACAATAGAGTCTTCCAAACACATTAGCCCGCTTCCAAAGTTTGTTTTAAAATGCAGGGCGGTAGTTTCACGCATGACATCCAAACAGTGCTGTAGAAAATTGTTCTCTGAATACCCCGCGAACCAATAACTTCATGGAAAAATGTTGATAGGCATGTATGGTCGGCCATCACAGTCATACAGTCATATTAGCATATGTAAAGAAACAAATGCATGTTTTTTAGGCTGACTGCAGCATGTATGGGCAGCCATCACAGCCATATCAGCATATGTAAAGAACAAATGCATGTTTTTTGAGGCTGTATGGGCATTGGGCAGCCATCACAGTCATAGCTCCAGGTGGCCCACTTTTTAAAAAAGCACTAGACAAGTGCCTCAGACCCAAAAAAAAAAAAAAAAAAAAAATTGCAGGGACCTCATTTTTTGGTCCATCATCCTCAAACTTGAAACATAACTTCTTTACACTTGTGGCTATGAGCACATTTTATTTCTAGATATTGTCAGCATGTTTATCATTGTTATTTTATAATGGAAAAAAAATGCAACAAACATATATTAATTTTGAAACTTGAAAAATAAAGCTCAGAGTGTCCTCTTTCAAATGATACCACAACTATGTTTATACCTCAAAGGGTTCAGGAAAAACAACCATAAAATTAAGGCAAATTAAAGCAAGGGGGTGATCCTTTTTCCAACTCAGTGATTCTGTTTTTTTTTTTTAAAAAAATAAAATTTCTGACATGTTGGTGTTGTATCTTTCACGTGGATAAGTTGCACTGAGTAAATACAGCTGGATAAAACAAAAACTGTGTCCGTCTTCATTTCAGGCTAAAAAGCAACAAAATGCGATTATTTTAAAGGGGGGTGATTCTTTTCTATACCCACTGTACATGCTGGTACATGAAATTAAGCACACAGCAAGGGTTTAAATCAGGGGTCTCCAACCTTTTTGAGAGTGAGGGCTCCCTGAAGGGATAAAATAGTCTAGAGGGCTACTTGTTTGATATACTCAAAACATAATTTGCTAGAAATATAATAAATATAAACACAATGGTACTTTTTTAACTTTCAATTAACATTATATCAAAGGGATAATGAAATATCTTGATATCCTGGCATAAATGTTAATGATTTTTCACAAGCTGTTTTAATATTTTTTATTAAACAATCAATCCTGGAAAATATTCCAAGGAAATTTTTCTTTCACATTGCACTGAACACATTTCCCTAAATAATTTAATTCCATTCAATTTCAAGAGTCATTTGTCACAGTTGCAACAGTAAATCTTCTTTACAATGACTGTTTTGTTCTGTCCAAATCAGCCTACTTTATTAGGAAAAAATAAACAGAGTGGTCATTTAACAGCATTTTAATGGGAAACTTGGCGTTGCATAATGTCCACAAGTGCCCTATAATCAGGAGTATAACCTGACACTGCAACTCTAATTGAATCCTCCAAATGTGCATCAGTAAGTTCGTTCTTAATCATGTTCATAATCACCATCTGAGAACGATTTTTTCTGTTTTGTCAAAAAATGAGCAACCCCAACAATAAACAAAGCTTAACCTTTGCAGAGGATGCTGCACAATGTTACAAAGGGAAAAACCGAACACCAGTGTTCTTGAGAAATCCTGTGGTCCTTGCTTAAAAGCATTTAATTTAGAAAATTTACCAGAATGGAACAAAGAATTTTGCCCAAACATTTGAGCACATCATGTGGGTTGTTACTGGTAATTTTGTGTACATACACAAAATTCAAGCCAGCATGTGGAAAAATTACAATCAATCCAAAATCTACTCAGTATAAAATGTTAGCATTAAATGAGATGTTGCAAACCATCATTGGAGCAAGGCTGACACCGAAGCAAAAATGTTTTTCATGGGTAAATTGTTTTAATTGTTGCACTGACATGAGAAATTGAGGAACAGATTCAACAAATTCTTCAGTGACTTTGCTGTCTTACATGCATCCAACACAGCTATCCTGCTGTACCGTCACAAGCACTTAAAACATATACTTTTCACACCAAATGGATTTGCATTGCAATGGTCATACAAAAAACAAACCAAAAAAAAAACAAAAACAGTCTAACAATGATCATGACTAACATGCAGCTGTTGATTTACTTACATAAAACATGATATAAAAGAAAAAAATCCTGGTCTGGAATAAGCCTGCATTTAAGAAGAAAAAAGTACTAAGCACAAAAAATAATCTGGAAGAGGTAATGGACTGGTGTTGCCTTTCAAGCCCACTGCCTGAAGAGTATAATGGAACATTTAACAACAAAATGTAGTGTGACTATACCGTTGTGAATTAGCAACTGAATTCGTGTTTCTCGGATTGAGAATTTATGACAATTTAGAAGAAATAATACACTTACAAAGAAAGCATTTGTTACAGAAAACACCTGTTAATAAATGAGCTACAGAAAAGTAACTCAACTTTATGCAGCAGTGCTACTTTTCTTCCTGTAGGCAAGCTAGGGGAAGCTACTGAAATAATTTCTTTTGATAACATAAGCTTAACACACATTATAAATTAGCCAACTGATAATATGCTGAAACCACTTTTTCAGTGGGGCATCAATATACATACAATGAATGGGTTGTTGTAGAATTAGCATTAGCAGACAGTCATTCCCAGGCAGCAGGCTCTGGCACACCAGTGTATAGATGTATAGACTAACGTATAGACATCAGGGAAAAGAGATTTTTAAAAAGGAAGGATAACTAAAGCAATAAAATGCAAAACAGAAAAATCAGCTGTCTGATAGTGCTGGCAGTATAAACATTCTGTGGAGAGTAAGACAGTAGGTATCACAACAGGCCAGATGCATTTCCACTTTACCTATTGCCTGAGCAATACAATTGTAAGTAACAGTGGTAATCATAAGATCCAAGAAGAGTGAAGGCAGGGACTGTGGGGAAGCATACTGATTGAGATTCATCTGTTGGAAAATGGGTGCCAACTCTTCACCCAATTTGCATTCTCACTTCAAGATGATGTGATAGCCATCGTTCGTCTCGGCTGCAAATTCAGGAACAGACAAAAGAGATACAATAGATGTTACTACATAGGGACACAATTACATTCACAAATTTCATTAATTATAGGTTCTCAGTACCTTTCATTGTGTCCAACACAAAACACATCTCATCCTGAAAGTTCTGAATCATCTGTGTGAGAAAATTAAAATGATGTCATACTACAGATGAGTTAGAACGTATTTCTTTGTGCTCAGAAGACACAAAGGAATCGTTGAGGAACGTACTAATATACACATCTAGTAGTAGTAGTAATGTTGGCAGTTTAGCTTGTATTTAAAGGCAACTCTGAACTTAAATCTCAAAACTTTTACTCTTATTTCATTAGCTCTGCACCATCAGATTTGGGTGATGTACAGTCTCCTCCAAAAGTATTGGAATGACAAGGCCAATTCTATTGTTTTTGCAACACACTAAAGACATTTGGGTTTGAGATCAACAGATGAATATGAGGCGATAGATCATCATAATTTCAGCTTTCATTTCCTGATATGTACATCTACACACATTAAACAACCTAGAACATGGCACCTTTGGTGGCAGACCACTCAAATTCTAGGTGTGCAAAAGTTTTGCAACAGAAAGAGTAAAGAATACTTAATATTTGGTTGCATATCCCTTGCTTGCAATAACTGCATCAAGCCAGAGAGCCACTGACATTACCAAACTGTAACAATTTTTCTTTTGTGATGCTTTTCCAGGCTTGTATTGCAGCTTCTTTCAGTTGCTGTTTGTTTTTGGGGGTGGGGGTTCTCCCTTCAGTCTCCTCTTCGGGAAGTGAAATACATGCTCAACTGGTTAGGGTCTAATGATTGTCTAAAACTTTCCGCTTCCCCCAGACACAGACCTGAGTAGGTCTCTCAGGAGCAGTACTAAGCTGGTTCAGATCATAACTGTGTGGTAGACAGCTTTATGTTGGGAAGTCACTTAAGACAATAGGATATTTTATTTGGAGTTCAATAAGGATCCATTTTAGGACCCTTGCTTTTCTCCCTCTACATGTTACCCCTTGGAAGACTCATTCAAAAGCATGAAATCAGTTTTTATAGTTATACAGATCACACACAACTTTATATACCAGTGTCAACAGGTAATCAAGAGGCAATTAACAAATTGATGACATGCTTGAATGAAGTATCTGACTGGATGTCACGGAACATTCTAGTGTTAAGCCAGTATATAATGGCGATATTAACTGTAGGAGATCAACAGAAAAGAGGCGATTTATTGAAGAAGCTACAACCCCAATTCTGAAAAAGTTAGGACAGTATGGAAAATGCTAATAAAAACAAAGAAGAGTGATTTGTAAATGTATTTGTCTTGTATTTAAACAACAAAAAAAAAGTATAAATACAAGGTATTTGATACCTAATCAACTGCATAGTTTTTTGAAGATAAAGTTTATTTTGAAATTAATGCATGCAATACGTTCCAAAAAAGTTGGGACAGGGGCAATTTAAGACTAATGGTGATGTGACAAGTTGAAATAAGAAGGTGATGTGAAACAGGTGAGGCAATCAGTATATAAGGAGCCTCCATAAAAGGCCTAGTCCTTCAAGAGCAAGGATGGGTCGAGGCTCGCCAATCTGCCAACAGATGCGACAGCGAATAATTCAACACTATGAGAACAAAATTCCAAGACAAGTCGGTAGGATTTTGGGCATTTCACCTTCTACAGTGCACAATATAATTAAAAGATTCAAGGAATCCGGCCAAATCTCGGTGCGTAAAGGGCAAGGCCGAAAACCACTTCTGAATGCATGTGATCTCTGATCCCTCAGACGTCACTGTCTTAAAAACAGCCATGAGACTGTAATGGAGATCCTAACATGGGCTCAGGAATACTTTGGTAAATCTTTGTCAGTCAACACCATTCACCGCTGCATCCACAGATGCAAGTTAAGTTATGCAAAGCAGAAGCCATACATCAACACTGTCCAGAAGCGCTGCCGACTTCTCTGGGCTCGGACTCATCTGAGATGGACAGTAGCACAGTGGAATCATGTTTTGTGGTCCGACGAGTCAACATTTCAAATAGTTTTTGGAAAACTGCCGTCATGTTCTCCAGAGCAAAGAGCCAGCATCTGTCATGGTATGGGGGTGTTTCAGTGACCATGGCATGGGTAACTTGCACATCTTTGAGGGCACCATTAATGCAGAAAGGAGCAACATATCCTGCCATCAAGAGCAGGGCAATGCCAAACCACATTCAGCCCGGACTACAAGCACATGGTTGTGTAAGCAGAGAGTGCGGGCACTAGCATGGCCTGCAGTCCTGATCTGTCTCTGATTGAGAATGTGTGGCGCATTATGAAGCGCAAAATAAGGCAACGAAGGCCCCGTACAGTTGCGCAGCTGAAGAAATGTATAATGGATGAATTAGAAATCTGGGTGTAATAGTAGGCCTGTCACGATAATTACTTTATTGACTTATCGTACAATATATGGATATGACCTCCACTGATGGGGAGATTCCTCACACACCAACAGTTTAGCCATTTGTGCTGCTTCTGTCGTGTGGTCTGGTCTAGGGCTGTCAAATTAAAATTCAAACTTCGAACATTCATTGAATTTAAGATAAACCTGCATTTTTGAATGCAAAAACTGTACATTCAAATTTACGATGTGTAGCAAGCACTAGCATCGAATTTAATTAAAACATACTGTTGAAAAAAATGACACCAAAGATATTAACAATGCACTAACAATATTTTTTGAAGAAGAAAAATCTAGAAAGAATAGTTCTAGTGTTTCAAATAATCCAGTCATAGTTTATAATGTCGGGGATTGACCCGCTTAAGTTGTGTGAGCTGAAGATGAACAGTGAATGAACATCGGTAAAATGAAGCGCTGTACTAGAAGGTTAATTAACTCACCCAAACGCATCCTATACACATGAGAACAATGCACCAAAACACGGACAATGAATAACTAAACCATAAAGAATTCACAATATTCTATTACAATAGTGTACTCATTGTAATATTTCAGGAGATCAGGTTTTCACAACAAGGGCAGTTTTCACATGTTTTTGTTGATAAATGTTTAAGTTAATATATAAAATGTGTAAATATTTGGTTTCACTTTTGCATTTTCTCGTCAACTAAAATGCCACTGACTAATATTCAATGCCATTTTAGTCAGAGTAAAACTGACTAAAATGAATAAATATGACAAAATCTTAACTAAATTTAAAGGATATTTTCACCAGAAGACAAAAACTATGCTATTATATCATCGTTATATTGGTGGCATAAAATTGTCTTAAAATGACAATAATATTTTTATGGTTATTTCTGGGACAATATATCGTAGTTATTGTGATAGGACTATGTAATAGGCCCTGATCTCAGCTTTGATCCTCACATCAATAATATCTCATAGGTCGTATCACCTGAGGAACATTACAAAGGTTTGTCCATTTTTATCTAAAGAAGCTGCAGAAAAACTCATCCATGCATTTATTACAAGTAGATTAGATTATTATAATGCTCTCTTTTATGGCCTTCCCAAAAAAACTATTTATCCATTACAGTTAGTACAAAATGCAACTGCTCGTCTTTAACATAAACTAAAAATAGAGACCATATTACTCCTATTCTGAAGGAGCTGCACTGCTTAACTGTGACATCCAGAATAGATTTTAAAGTGCTCTTATAAGTTTAGGATTTAGCAGAATGCCTGATGGATTATACCCCAAATCGTCTTTTTTTAATGATCAACAAATGCTGGCTTCTATAAGGTACATTTTAATAAGAAGCTTGGTGAAACTGCTTTGAGTGTCCATTCTCCCAGGATGTGGAACTCAATCCCAGTGTATATCAATCACGCACCTTCACTAAATATATTTAAAAAGCAGCACATTTATTTACTTTGGCTTTTATTTTACACTTAAACCTTGCATTATTATTGTTTTTATTATTTTTATCATTTTATTATATCTTTCCTATTATGAAGCCTTTTGAGCTACATTTTAAGCAAGGTACTTGAAAGGTACTATATAAATAAAATGTTATAATAATAATAATAATAATAATTATTATTATTATTATTATTATTATCATCCTTTTCAACAACAAAAAAGTAATTCAGAGCTATTAACTGTTTAAACAATCTGTCTAACAGGGCACACCTGGGCAACAAGAAACACCTGTCAGTCACATGTTCAAATATAACTGATTGCTTGCCATAATTTATTTTGTTTAACATGTAAACATCAGAAAATAAAAGCTGAAATTCTGATCTATCGCCTCATATTCATCTGTTGATCTCAAACCCAAGAGTCTTCAGTGTATAGTAAAAACAAAAGAATTGGCCTTGCCATTCCAATACTTTTGGAAAGGACCATGAGAAACTGTGAAACTGCACCTCATCGCTGACAAGCACATGAATGCCTGTGGGTCCCTGCTTGAAGATCTGACTGATCTGGCGTGGAGAGATGTTGAAAAGCTGAGCTAATTTCTCAGTCAGCTCAATGGTTGTTAGGTCCTCCAGGTAAATAGCATGGTACACTATAGAGATTAAACAAGATAAAAAATAAATAAATAAATAAAAACTTTTCATAAGCTGTATTGAGTTTGGTTTGATGAAGTTTACCCGCAAGATTTCCCCACAAACAAGGACACACCAAAAAAAGTATTGCTAGCACCATCTCCGTTCTCATGTTTTTGTTGTTGGTCTCGGGCCTGCTGAGACTCCTGGCACACATAGATGGTGAGTCTTGGGCGAACCACTCTTAATATGCATTAACAAAAAAAAGACAGTCAGCTACGCACACAAACATTAGCACACTCATGAGTGTGACTAAACTGATACAAAAACATTCCCCATGAAAATAATATAATACCCTGTATAGTGACAACCTAATCATAAGTATTAACACACTGTATAACTAGAGTACAGTTATACATATTTACAATGCACATATTCTCCCAAAAATGTTGTGGCTGTGTTTATGTACAGAAAAAATGTCCACCTTCCTTTTAGTGAGTTGAACAGTCGTATGCCATCAGCTGGACCACAGATCTGAATGACGTCCTCTCTAGTTAGTTTCAGCAGGTCTGCCCCTGAGGACCATCCCAGTGAGAGAATGCATACATTTCAGCAATATAGCTCAATAAACGACAGAAAAAATACACTGTTTTGTGTTAAACAGAATCATTAGCTAGGTGATAATAAGACTCAGTTTAATGCTAAGCATATAACATTTATTTTAACCAAGAAAAAGCTCAACTTAACAGAGTTTATGTACAATGCCTCAAGGTTGCTGAGTGACAAAAGCACAGATACAAGAGCTATGTAGTGGGTTATGCAGCCAGAATATAGTGTTACCTGAAAAGTTTGTGAAGAGACGACAGAATGGAGAAAAGCGGTTTCTATGGAGCCACTGCTGTGCTTCTTGTGGTGTTGCAGTGGGCACCAGATTCTGTTTGTTCAAGATAGAGAGAAAGGAAACAGATAGGGCTTAGGATTATAATCTCATTAGGATTTTTATTCCATTCAACAGCACTTTCCCCTTTGCAGACAGATGTGGACTGAAACAGAATGTTTCTGTTAACAGCCAAGGAAATGTTGTTCTCTCCCTTTGTTCAGCAAAATATTAAACTTCTCAAACAAATAAATGCATTTACAAATATATTTTGTAACAGGCATAATGTAGATGATTTGAAGGTTAAATTTATTCAACTGATACATTCATCATCCACCATAAAATCAGGGTACCAGGTTTACCCGAGATCACCGAGGCATTTTCAAAATGCTAAGGCTTCTAACACCAAATATTGACTTTGTTTCGTGTATTACTGTTTCCTGCTCTTTATACTAGATTTGTATTTATGTAGAAATGTTTCATTTCACTTTACACTTATGTAATTTATTTTAGACAAATGCAGAATAGTTTTTTCCAGGTTAACTGGTAATTGGGTTACGTATACTGGCCTTATTTACTGATGTGCAGCGTCAAATTGAGCTATGATGTGAGTGTAAATGGTTAATCAATGAATCACAGTAACAACTGTAAAGGTGGTCACCTCTATATACTCATATGCCTGAGGAAAGCCTGCGTGTTAACCATCATCCTGAAGAGTTTTTATAGGTGTGCTGTAGAACCAAGAATTACAGGGTGTATAAGGTCCTGATACGGCAAATGCAAGACAGGATCATAAAGCACTGCAGAAGGTGATCATAGGCACTGTGCAGGACATTTACACTACACACTGAAGGACTCCAGTCACCCCACACACATACTTCTTCCTCTTCTTCCTTTTTTGTCCCCGCATGAAGGATATTTATGGAGATGCTTCTTATTTTTAGAAATTAATCTTGGGGACTTTTTTTATTGTTTATTTATTTATTTTTAATTTTTTTTTTTTTTTTTACATGGATCAAGTTATAAATTAAAGTGAGCTGTAAGCATAGCAGATGAGTGCTCGGTCCGCTTATCCTTTAAACTGTGGTCACCTGCCCTAACATAAATCCCTTATCATGCAAAAACTACCAACCAGGGAGGGTTAACATACAATACAATACAACTTTATTGTCAACCGAGATTGAAATTTCTCTTTGACCACACCAGCAATATAAAAAACACATACAATACAGCACAAATGTTAGCCTGTGCTTCCTTCGAGACATGTGAAGCCAGCCAACCACATCTTTCTGAACTGCTGCTAATGCTGTGTCACAAGGCAGCATAACATGCTCAGAGGAAAGCACCATCTACCCTTCTCCGCAGCCATTGGTTTATCGCTGTGATTAACACTTGAGAGATCCCTCTCACCCAGAGAGCAAGGCTAATGCGCTGTTCACTCCAGGCCACAGTTGACTGTGGCATCATAGGGATTTGAACTTTTGATCTCCCAATGCTTTTCTGTTGGGCCACTCAGAAACCACTTAGTCAACAATTTAAAGTAGCAACTTACAGTCTTAAAATTGCAGTACCTTGTCTGTGTGTATTTAAATTAGCCAACACCTACCATTTATTACTGAACATCAGCTGAATGAGCCTGAAGGTAGATTTGTCTTAATTTCAGGCGCACTATTTGGTCAGTATACAGGTGCATCTCAAAAAATTAGAATATTGTGGAAACGTTAATTTTTCCCCCCCGTAATTTAATTAAAAAACTGGAACTTTCATATGTTCTATATTCATTACACATAAAGTGAAATATTTCAAGCCTTTTTCGTTTTGATCTTGATGATTACAGCTTACAGCTCATGGAAATCAAAAATCCAGTATCTCAAAATATTAGAATAAACAATTTATAATACAGAAATGTCAACCTTCTGAAAAGTATGTTAATTTATGCACTTAATACTTGGTCGGGGCTCCTTTTGCACGAATTACTGCATCAATGCAGTGCGGCATGGAGGCAATCAGCCTGTGGCACTGCTGAGGTGTTATGGAAACCCAGGTTGCTTTGATAGCAGCATCTGTATTGGTGGGTCTGGTGTCTCATCTTCCTCTTGACAAAATTCAGGTCAGCTGAGTTGGCTGGTCAATCAAGCACAGTGATACCATGGTCAGCAAACCAGTTACTAGAAGTTTTGGCTCTGTGGGCAGGTTCCAAGTCCTGCTGGAAAAGGAAATCAGCATCTCCATAAAGCTTGTCAGCAGATAGAAGCATGAAGTGCTCTAAAATCTCCTGGTAGACGCTGCATTGACTCTTGACTTGAGAAAACTCAGTGGACCAACACCAGCAGATGACATGGCACCCCAAATCATCACTGACTGTGGAAACTTCACACTGGACTTCAAGCGACTTGGATTCTGTGCCTCTCCACTTTTTGAATTAAATTACGGAAAAAAAACAAACTTTTCCATGATATTAAAATTTTTTTTAGATGCACCTGTATTACTATACTTTGTGTTTATGAAGATTTAGGTGAATCTAATGAAGATTCACCTAAATCTATGTCTGACATTGTACTACATTTTAATCAACATTGTAGGAGTCTAGTATTTTTGGCAGGAGATTTTAATTGTACATTAGACCATCAGATGGAAAGATCTTCATCCCATACAGCTTCCAATGTTAGAACTTCTTTTTCTTACCAACTTAGTGGATATCTGGTGGGAATTAAACCCCTTGTTATAAAAATTATGCTTTTTATTCTAACCCCCACACATATTGACCTCAGTATTTCAGTAGCGAAGAGTAAGGCTTGGACATTTAATTTCTCCCTTCTGTCTGATACCATATTTTGTAACTTAGTCTATCAATGGATTCAAGAATACTGGCGTTTTAATAAAAAAATTGTAACGCATCACCACCTACTCGCTGAGAAGCCCTAAAAGCCACAATATGAGGACACATCATAGCTTATACATCAATACAGCAAAAGATGACAGCACAAAATCAACTGAATCTACAACCCAATTCCAAAAAAGTTGGGACGCTGTGTAAAATGTAAATAAAAACAGAATGCAATGATTTGCAAATCTTATGTTTTCTATGTTCTATTGTGAATAAAATATGGATTTATATCAAATGTTTAAACTGAGGAAATGTTATAAGGAAAAAAACACGGTAATTTTGAATTTGATGGCAGCAACATGTCTCAAAAAAGTTGGGACAGGGCCATGTTTACCACAGTGTAGCATCCCCTCTTCTTTTAACAACAGTCCGTATATGTCCGTATAGGAATGTTGTCCCATTCGTGTCTGATACAGAATTCTAGCTGCTAAACAGTCCTGGGTCTTTTGTTTCATGATGCGGCAAATGTTTTCAATTAGTGAAAGGTCTGGACTGCAGGCAGGCCAGTTCAGCACCCAGACTCTTCTACTACGGAGCCATGCTGTTGTAATCGATGCAGTAAGTGGTTTAGCATTGTCCTGCTGAAATATGCAAGGCCTTCCTTGAAAAAGACGTCATCTTGATGGAAGCATATGTTGCTCTAAAACCTGTATATACCTTTCAGCGTTGATGGTGCCTTTCAGATGTGCAAGCTGCCCATTCCATTGGCACTAATGCACCCCCATATCATCAGAGATGCAGGCTTTTGAACTGAGCGCTGATAAAAAGCTGGATGGTCCCTCTCCTCTTTAGTCCAGAGGAGGCGGAATCCATGGTTTTCAAAATGAATTTAAAATTTCGATTCGTCTGACTTCAGTTTTCCACTTTGCCTCAGTCCATTTTAAATGAGCTTTGGCCCAGAGAAGACGGCGGCGTTTCTGGATCGTGTTCACATATGGCTTCTTCTTTGCATGATAGAGCTTTAACCTGCATTTGTGGATGTCACGGCGAACTGTGTTCACAGACAATGAGTTCTGGAGGTGTTTCTGAGCCCATGCAGTGATTTCCATTACAGAATCATGGCTGTTTTTAATGCAGTGCCACCTGAGGGCCCGAAGATCACGGGCAGGCAATATTGATTTCTCCCTTGAGCACAGAAATTTCTCCATGATTCTCTGAATCTTTTGATGATATTATGTACTGTAGATGATGAGATATTCAAAGTCTTCACAATTTTACGTTGAAGAACATTATTCTGAAATTGTTCCACAATTTGTAGATGCAGTTTTTTGCAGATTGGAGAACCTCTGCCCATCTTAATTTCTGAGAGACTCTGCCTGTCTAAGATACACTTTTAAAACCCAATCATGTTACTGTTGCCAGTTAACCTAATTAGTTGCAAAATATTCCTCCAGCTGTTTCTTTTTAGTAACACTTACTTTTCCAGCCTTTTGTTGCAACCGTCCCAACTTTTTTGAGATTTGTTGCCGCCTCAAATTCATAATTACCTTATTTTTTTCTTAAAATGGTACATTTCCTCAGTTTAAACATTTGATGTTTTCTATGTTCTATTGTGAATAACATATGGGTTTATGAGATTTGCAAATCATTGCATTCTGTTTTTATTTACATTTTACTTTTTTTTTTGGAATTTGGGTTATAGAAAGGGATGTAAGGTATTTTGAGTGGTTACATAAAACAAATCCCAGTGAATCTAATTGGGTCACGTTGTGTCATGCCAGAGCTGAACTTAATCTAGAATACACCAATCATATTAACAAATTGCTGTTTCTAGCTAGACAAAAGTATTATGAGTTTGGTAATAAACCCAGTATGTTGCTGGACCATCAGATGCATTTTTAAATAAACACCTGACAGTGTGCACAGTATAAGGATGTAAGTGTTCTCAGACTTTTCAGTGTGGACAAGCAACTTCTGGAAAACACTTGAAAAAGCCAGTGTAGACTAGTGTTAATTTCGTTAATGAAAACTATGATGAAGAATGTTCGTTGGCGACCTTTTTTTCCATGACTAAAACGAGACGATGAAACGATGATGAGACGACACAGACGTCATTAAACACTGACTATATCAACATACAACACTGATGAAAAAAGACAAGACTAAAATATAGTTTAAAAAAACAAAAACTTTACCAAAACCTCTTTTTATTTTCATCGACCAAAAAAAAAAAAAAAAAGACAACATTATAGACTTTTTTTTTCTTAATTACAATCAGAATATCATGTTCATTGGATGTCATACATGGCAGTTTCCTTTCCTGTACTTCATAGCTTTCAGGCGTTTCGTAGCTAGCGTTTGTTTTGGCTAGACTCAGGGCTGAAAATAGGCTGGACGCAGGGGGACTGAGTCTGGGGAGTGAGTTTCAAGGGGGGCGGCATTCAAGTTCAAACTGGCTAAATTGTTTTTGGAAATGACGAGGGTTTCTATCTTTTATCCACTTGAAAGCCTATGAAAGAGTTCCTCACAGAAATGCGATTTCCGCACATAAGTGAAGCGGGGATATTGTGTGTGTGGATATGTGTTTGGCCATAATACCTACAGGCTGAAACCAATGGGAACCCTTCTGTGGGTGGTTGAGCAATGTTGACTTTTGTGATTGGCCATAATACCTATAGGTTGTAGCCAATGGGAATGCTTCTATCAGTGCGTATCCTCACAGGACCAGTCAGACCCCTCAGGGAAGTTAACGGAGTCCTAACGGAGCCGAAAATCTTAACAGAAACAGTTACTTTAACAGATGCAATAACAGAAACTTTGATATGGATAAAGCTGTAAGCACAGCAGTGCTGGCCAATTTACATGATTAATTTGGTTAATTTGAATTACTGTTTTAACACAATTTTCAAAATGTTCTAATCAAGATTGTGTGTATATATATATATATATATATATATATATATATATATATATATATATATATATATATATATATATATATATATATACACACACATACACATACACATACACACACACACACACACACACACAGTGTGTACACCCCATGGAAATTGGCATTTTTGACACATTTGGAAGAGCAAACATTTGATCCTCTTTGAAACTGTGTCTATTAAGTTGATGCATCATCATATGAGACATAAAATTGACATTTTGTAGTAATTTTCAGCATTTAAATAAACAAAAAACAGATCAGTCACATGGAAAAAGTAAGTACACCCCTACATTTATCAATTCAATTATTTGTTTAGCGCTTTTAAGTGGTGTCTGGTGTTCCCAGTGTCTGGTGTTTGGTATTGAGGTGTGTGGTATCCATCATGACAAGATCTAAAGAGTTCAGTAAGGCCTTCAGAAAAAAGGTTGTGGATGCATACGAGTCTGGCAAGGGATTTAAAGAGATCTCCAAATTATCTGAATTGTTGCCAATTTGTCCAGGACTGGCCATCCCAACAAATTCACCCCAAGAGCAGACCATCTAATGCAAAAAGAAGTCTCCAAGAACCCCAAAATTTCATCACAGGATCTGCTAGTAAGTCTTGCACCTGTTGGTGTCAAAGTGCATGCGTCTACAATCAGAAAGAGATTGCACAAATTTGACCTGCATGGGAGGCGTGCCAGGAAAAAGCCTTTTCAAGACTACAGTTTGCCAATGAGCATATAGGCAAAGACCAGGTCTTTTGGAATAATGTGCTCTGGACAGACCAATCAAACAGAGTTGTTGGCCACAGTAACACCAGACATGTTTGTCGCAGACCAAAGACAGCTTCTCAGGAGAAGCACTTCATACCAACTGTGAAGCACGGTGGTGGAAATGTTATGGTTTGGGGTTGCTTCACTGCCTCAGGGACTGGACAGCTTATATTCATTGATTCATCTATGAATTCTGCATTATATCAAAGAGTGCTTGAAGATAATGTGAGGCCATCTGTCCAAAAGTTGGACTTTTCAACAGGATAATGATCCTAAGCACACTAGCAAATCCACCAAGGAATGGCTCAAAAAGAAGAAATGGAGGGTTATGGAATGGCCTAGTCAAAGCCCAGAGTTTAATCCCATTGAAATGGTGTGGGGGATTTTGAATGGGCAGTACATGCAAGAAAACAATCAAATCTTGAAACTGAAAGCATATTGCATGGAAGAGTGGTCAAAAATTCCAGTAAACCTGGTGGACAATTATGCAAAACGCCTACAAGCAGTTATTTCTGCTAAAGGGGCCAAGGGTGTACTTACTTTTTCCACAGAAGAATCTCACATCTATTGATATTTATGTTGAATAAAAGATTGAAAAAGCTCATTTTCCTTGTGGTTTTGTTCACGTATATCAACTTCATTAATAGGCACTGTTTCAAAAGATGATCAAATGTTTGCTTGTCCAAATATGTAAAATGTAAATGTTTAAACCAGTATGAAGGAAAAACAGCCTTCTTAACCTCATAAACGCTTCATACAGCCTGCGCTGCTCCCAAACACTGCACCCAAGATAAACAGGTAGCACTTCGCTGAGCACTGAGCTCATAGCACAAGGTTCAAATATCGTTTCAGAGATATGGAATTTGTACAGGTTTGAAAAGTCAGATAAAACAAGTTTAGGTAAAATATAATGCTGCATTTCATCCTAAGCGGTAACTCACCGGTCAAAATTAGGTCATTTTCAACCGCGGCACGTTCAACAGACATCCAGTGGAAAACTGGATGCCCCCATGTTCATATTTTGTTAGCAACAAGCTAGGCAGCTAACTCTGATGGGTGATGTTTATTTTCCTTCTCTAACAGCAAACTGTATAGTCAGTGTTTTAGATTTAACTAACAAATATGTCTGTATGTTGATTAATCTAAAGCTAACACCTGTATATACAGTATAACTCATTTAAAGTTAAGAAGCTTTACTTTGTTTATTTGTGATGCTGTGCACAGCCATGTTGATTTGACGTCACTCCGTAAATGTGAAAGGAACTCTGATTTGAGAAGAATACCCCAAGTTGACTTCAGTTGTGGTGGTTTACTCTGTCCTCATTTAAGTTGTACAAAAATAGTAACAGCTATAAAATAGTATGTATTATATATATATATATATATATATATATATATAAAAATTTAAATATAATTTATTTATAAGAACCACTGTTTGTACCACTTGACAGATGGTGCTGTCACTATTTTTCCAAAGTCTATTCTAATAAATAAAAACCTTTATAAATAAATTGCATAATTTTTCAAATGCATTATGTAAAAACAAAAATTTAAATTGTAATCGCCAATTGTTCATAAAGTTGAAAAGAAAAGAAAAGAAAAAAGATTTTGCAATATCACCTTGCGCACAGACCTGAAATGATCCAGGTTTAATCTATTTTGAACGCCCTTATTCATCTTAATTTATTCTCACAATCATAGCATGCTAAGTATTATATCCACAGTTATGTTGCCCTGCATGTTTATTACAAATAGAAACTTGGTCAATAGTTACATAGAGAGATATGTAATGTTTGTAACGTGTTTTAGATGTCATTTATGCAGATTCTCAAGCCACTATGGGCTTTTACTTTAACACTTTAATTTTTTTTTATTGCACTGACACAGGCGGTCACTCTTATGTGGTGTTAGTCAAAAAAAGCAAGAAAGAGAGAGAAGAGTTTGAAGGGGAGAGAGACAGTCAGTTGGACAGAATGAAAAAGGGTTGTGATATGGAAGATAAGGATGAATGTACTGTGTTTGCTGCCACACATAATTCAAGAATGTTGTTCATTGATCTTTCATGTGCCTGTCTTGCTGTCTTGATAGTCAAGAAAGCATATTATTTGGAGGAAACATGAAAGAAATTTAATGTTATTATATATTATAGCGTTGCTTATATTTATATTATATTTACACTCCGGTCATCTGAAAGTGCCCCCCACCCTTCAAAAAAACCCCAAAAACTCCCCACCTAGAGTCCCCCCAGTGTATTTAGGCCATTTCCGCCACTGCCTAGAATCAATTGATTGAAATGTTAATCAATAATAATCTTATGGCTAAAAACGTATACAGTTTTCGTTGACTAAATCTAAACTAAAATACTTAGTTTTTATCATACTTAGTCAACTTTGTCCTGTTTTTTTTTTTTTTTAAGTCAAGTTTTAGTTGACTAAAAGTCTGTGCATTTTAGTCTTATCTTAGTCAAAGAAAACTATCAAGGACATTTGACACAGGACTAAGACTAAATTTTTTAAAATGCTGACAAAATTAACACTAGTGTAGACAAAGCTGCAGTTCTCAGATCTATCTGGATTAATAATATTAATTATTAATATTCCAGAATCTGATATCATCTAATATTTGGATGGTATAGCACTTCTGGCAGTTTCCGACACTGATGGATCTAATCTTAATGCCCCCTCCACTCCTGAAGAAATCTTGGAGGCTATTCAGTTAAAGGCATCACAAAATGCACCAGGACTCATTGGCTATCCTGTTGAATTTTATAAATAATTTTGGCCTGAACTTCAACCTATATTTGCCAATCATCACAGACCAGATTAATCACACTATAGTCCCTGACACTTGGAAAATGGCTTCAATATGTTTAATACACAAAACCAATGACCCAGACAATTGTGCCTCCTATAGGCCAACTACTTTACTTAATGTAGACTGCCAAATATTTGCCAAATCCCTTGCACAACGATTAAAGACACTGTTGCTTCTTAATTTGGATAAAACTGGGTGCATTAGGATGTGATATGGCTTTGACAACATACACAGACTGCTGAATATTATAGATCTTTTTTGATAACAGAGATCCTGCCCTCATAGTCTGTCTCGAATAATGAAAAGGCATTTGATAGGATTGAATGGCCATTCCTATTTGCTGTCCTTGAAAAATGTAATATGGGCCCCAATTTTACACATTGGTTAAATTACTACAGGGTGTCCTAAAAGTCTCCATACATAGGGGAAATTAACACTTTTTAGCAAAATGCCTTCCAAAATTATTCATACTTAGTTTCTATACTTTTTTTTTTTTTAGATTGCTTTTAAGAATGCCTTTGACAAAAGAAGAACGCATTAAAATCATTCTCATGGCTGGATAGGGAAGCTGTCACAAGGTTTAACAGGAACAGTTTAACAGGAAACATGCCAAGTACATCACACACAAAACTGTTGGCAAACTTATTAACAAATTCAAAAAGTGGATCAACTGAGAAGTGGATGTATACCCTATATATTCAAACCCCTATGCTACTGTTAACATAAATGGCTTATGTTCTAAGCAATTCCAAATAGCTAGGTAGAGGAGCATGACAGGGTTGTCCTCTTTCACCAATGCTGATTGCGCTGGCCATAGAATCATTAGCAGAGATAAGGTGTTGTCAAGACATCACAGGCATTGGTACAGGCAAAGGATCATCAAATCTCGCTATATGTGGATGATTTTCCTTTTATGTGTCCCATCCAGAGAAATCCATTCTAACCATAATGGCATGCATTTCACAGTATAGAAGATTTTCTGGCTACAAGACAAAAAAAATGTACCTTTCGTCCTGGGGGACACACATCCTCCCTTCAGTTAGGATTTGAAATGAAGCAATCAAGATGTGATTTTCAGCTTTAATTCAGAGGCTTTAACAAAAATATTGCATTAACCGTTTGGGAATTACAGCCATTTTTACATAGTCCCTCCATTTTCACAGGCTCAAAGTAATTAGACAAACTAACAATTATAAATATAAGGGTTATTTTTAATACTTGAATGCAAATCCTTTGCAGTCAATGACTGCCTGAAATCTGGAACCCATGGACACCACCAAAAGCTGAGTTTCCTCCCTTGAGATGCCTTGCTAGGCCTTTACAGCACCTGCCTTCAGTTGCAGCTTGTTTGTGGGTCTTTCTGCCTCGAGTCATTATCCATATGTACAGTGAAGTGCCGTCCTATCAGTTTTGCAACATTTGAAAGTATCGCTCTGTACACTTCAGAATTTATCCAGCTACTTGTACCAGCCCTTACATCATCAATAAACGCCGAGTTCCATTGTCAGCCATACATGCCATTGCCATAACACTTCCTCCACCATGTTAGACAGATGATGTGGTATGCTTTGGATCATGAGCCCTTCCTTTCTCCATATACTTCTATTCCCATCATTCTGGTATAAGTTAATGGTTGTTTCATCTGTCCTGCAATGATCCACTTTAGGTGTTTTCTGTGGTCTTCCAGGTCTTTTTTTGTCGCTGAGCCAGTGCATTCCTTCTTTTTAACAATGTATAAAATTGTTGATTTTAAGTTTCTGCTATGTCTCTGATATGTCTGTTTTGTTTTTTCAACATAATGATGGCCTCTTTCACTTGTATTGATACATCTTTGGACTGCATATTGAGAGGTCCCTAGAACAGCTACCAAATGCACATTTCCAAATGCAAAACACTTAGAATCCACTCCAGACCCATTATCTCCTTGTCATGAAATTACGAGGAAACAGGCCAACCTGGCCATGAAACTGCTTATCAGTCAATTGTCCAATTACTTTTGAGTCTGTGAAAAAGTAGGGACTATGTAAAAAAATGGCTGTAATTCCTACATGGCACGGTTAATGCAATATTTTGTTAAAACCCTTGAATTAAAGCTGAAAGTCTACACTTCAAATCACATCTTGATTGCTTCATTTAAAATCCACTGTGGTGGGGTACAGAGGCTAAATTATGAAAATTGTGTCGCTGTCCAAATACTTATGGACCTGTGTTTTTTGCCTGTTCAACAACAACAGATTTTCCCAAACAGATCCAATTTGTGATTTAAATGCAAAACAGAAAAGAACAAAACAAAACAAAAAACATTTTCATGATTTTTGGCAGTGTAAAAAATACTTTTTGGAACAATATCCATTCTGTTTCAGAAAACATTCTTCAGGTTTCAGTTTCAGATGTCTCGCACCCTATATCTTCTTGGTACAGGGTCAAGAAACATTTGGTTCAGACACCAAATTCTTCTTAATATTATTATATTTGGCTAAATAAAATGTATTTTAACGTTGTGGGCCAGTCTGAATGTTCCATTTGTTAAACAATGGCTCTCTTAAGCTGTAGCCTTCCTTCCCATGGATAAACTACCCTACCATAGAAAGGCTTAGGCACATAAGTGTTTTTGCAGAGCGTCTTAAGCCAAATGAACGTAAAAAGGCATTTTTTGAGAAAAAAAAAACGGAGATGTGGCTTGATCTCAAACAGTAATCTGGTAATCTAATTAATAAAGCCAACCTCAGGCAGGACATGCCGAACTTTTATCAACACGTCTCCTGAACAACTGAAATAAAATTTTGAATCTACCGTCATCTCGGGATGCAAGTTGCAAACCATCGATAAGGTAAACCTCAAAAGAATAAATGAAGTACAAACTTTTTTGTTAGGGAGTAATTCTTGTGGATCTTAACAATATCGATAGTGAAAAGATATAACTAATGTAACCTATTTTACAACTAAAGAAACACCTAACCTACATTAGCGATCACTTACAAAGATATTCATCTACTGAATTAAGTTACGTTAGCCAGCTAGTTAGTTGATGTTACATAAAGATACCACAACTGAACTAAAGTTGGTATCTAACGTGGCTTGGTAGCTAAACAAAGCTAGGCTGCGTTCAGGCGTAATGTCTTTTCGTGATGAAAACTACAGGTTAAAGCGTTTTTTCGTTAAAAAACAACAAAAATATGGCAAAATAGCCTATTGTCTCCTGTTTTTATGTTACACTGTGTCACATTTGACAGAAATTAAGTAAAAGCTATTTCCTTCTACAGTCCTTTGAGGCATGAACTACACACAAGTGATAATCTGAATGCTGCAAGAAAATCAACTAACCCATCTCTGAATACAAGTAACGTTCCTTTCATAAATAGGAAAGGTTTAAGTTGCCAAAAAATAATAATAAATAAAAATAAATATTGTAAATGGTCTGCACTTATATAGCGCCTTTTAACCGTAGCTGTGCTTTACACTGTTTCTCATTCACCCCCACACACACACGCTAGCCCGCCATCGGGAGCAACTTGGGATTCAGTGTCTTGCCCAAGGACACTTCAGCATGTGGAGGGGCCGGGGATCAAACTGTCAACCCTGCAATTAGTGGGCAACCCGCTCTACCACCTGAGCCACAGCCACTGAACTTCAAAATTAAAGTTGCCAAATTTTTTAGGTTATTACAATATTAGAGTCAAAATTACAAACACTTCTACAGGCATGAGTAAAGGCACTTTCATGCTGAGCGTGACGTGATAAAGCAAAATGAATTGCAGACGAACGGTGCTTTCACACCAAACGTGAAACGATCGATCACCTCCGGCTAATTCACGCCTGCACACTAGGTGGCGCAACCCACTATTTAGCTGATCGGCCTATCGTCTTTCACCACTGAGAAGAATCATCACTTAAATGTTGTGGCGCATAGAACCACAAGGCACATAAACTGTTAAGAAGCACAGAAAAAGAAAGAAAATTTATTTAATTTATTTAATGTAACTATACTAAACATTACAATTTTACATTATGTTTGGCATAAAAACCTTAAATAATGTAAAAACATCAAACACTATTACACGTTTTATTTATACTGAACTATCCAAGACAGAAACCATTCCAAACAAATCACACACACCGCACTGTTGGATGTACAATTCTAATATGGCTGTGAAGGTTGTTAGTAGACCCTGCTCTATATGATATTTTTACCTTACAAATTCTATATTCTGCCTTTATGTTGTTGTCTGTGTTATTAAAATGCATATATTAAATGTATTAAAATAGAGAACACGGTTGCACACACATCAACACAACATCCAGTCAGTGCATGGAGTGGGTGTGGCCGAGCAGTGTGGCGAAAATTATTCTGTCTTGTATTAATTTACAAAAAAATGAAATCAGCTCTCAGACAGGAGGTGGCTCCCATCATTCACTTAAAGGAGAATCATAGAGCCGACTCGATCGCGAATGACCCATCACTAATGTACACACAACATTTAACTATAAACTGCAAATACAAAAGATTAAAACAACTCCAAGGCAACAAAAAAAACCCTGCTTTTCAAGCACTTTCTCTTACTTTTCTTTGGTGTTTACACTGGTTTTCAAAACAGCTTTCTGTGCTATAGTGCCACCTATCTCACCCTTTTGAGCAACAGCAGCAGCTCCTGGCACGTGATCTAAAGCTCAAGTATAATTGGACGGCCTATTTCATCGCGAGCGACGGGGGGGAAATGGACACACTGGACGAAAAAAAAATCTAGCTTTGTTGTGCCATGATTGATCGCACCCGGTGTGAAAAGCTCCATAGGGATCTATTGTTTCGATTCAAAAGTGTCATCACGACGAACATTCGCAATGCTTAATCAGGCTTAGTGTGAAAGGCCCTTTAGAGTGTACAATTACACCAAAGATGAGATGAACAAGCAAACTGTTTCACCCGATTATATGATCAGACATGACCATATGCAACACAAATGAGTAATAATGATTAAAGATGAACTTATTAATGCTTCCTGAAATCTCTTTTTGCCATATTTAATTGCAAAATAACTTCATGGTAATATTAACATCAAAGAATATGCTTCCTGTTTAGTTTGAACATTAGTCATCACTAAAATTTAATGTCACACACAGTTGGATAATATAATACATATTTTGCAGTATGTACAAATTATGAAAAAAATGCCACTATTAAGCTTCACTTTACAATGGCAGAGTAATAAATACTGTCACAAAAAAACATGAAAAAAAAGCTCTTCCTACTGAATTACTAATTATTTACTTATTACCTCACATGATTCTTTCATATCACTATATGGCTATTTCGCATCATAACAGGTAGTTAAGAACCACAGGCTGAGTGGTAAACGTGACTGGATGTTGCATTACACAGAAAGAAAAACATAATTCAACACCAACAGTGTAGACAGGGATGCCTCAACTGCCAACAAGTCAAGTCCTTCTTAGGACTGGGCGATATATCAATACAATATCGATATTGTGATAAATGATTACGTGATACACTTTTCTGAGATATCATTGACATGGTGATGTAATTTTTATGTTTTTAATAATTGCAAATTAAATGGTACTTTTTTTTTTTTTTTTTTTTTTTTTACACTTAACCTTCTTTGTCCTTGTAGTATTGTCAAACTCAGTTTGAAAATGCACAGGGCCCTATTGTTTTCCTAAGGATTATTCTTTATTATTGTTATTATTATTATTACTATTAAAGGTTTCCAGGGCTTTTGGGGCCCTTAACATGCTCAAAAACTCATGAAATTTGACACATACATCAGAGTCATCAGCCATTAGGCCTAGGCAAAGGGTAGCACATGGTCATGGTGGGGGGGACGCCGTCCAACAGGACATCAGCCATTTTGGATTGTGAAAAGTGCATGCGGTGAAATTTTAAATACTCCTCCTAGGGGATTCACGTGATTATCACCAAACTTGGTGAACCTTATGCCAAGACACTGAGGATGCTAATTGTGAAGGGATTTTTGATATATCAAACGGATTTGCCATGGCAAGGCAATACATTTATGGAAGTATGGAAGAAACAGGAAGTCTCTCATATCTTCTGAATGCATCAAGTGATTTAGATGAAACTTGAGCTGTATGTTTGGTACTTGAGGCTGATCACATGGATGTGGCCAATTGTGAGTCACAGTCATAGTGCCACCAACTGGAAGCAGCAAGTGTGTGACTTAAAACAGACTTTGCAATAATCCTCTTATAAGCCTCAAACTTGGTCAGAATAATGTCAAGACACGACAAAAAAAATTGTGAAAGGATTTTATAGCACTCCCCTTTGACTAAAGTGGTCAGTTTTACCAACTGTCACTAAACTCAGTACATATATTGTTCTCATTAAGCCAGACAACTTTCCAAATGACAGTCATTAGCGCTGCCCAACAGGAAGTTGGCCATTTTGAATTTCATGTGGATTTTTTGAAAATTGCAGGCTCTGCGTTTTTAAATACTCCTCCTAGGAGATTCATGTGATTGTCACCAAACTTGGTCAACATTATTCTAAGACGGTGAAGATGCTGAACAGTGAGGCAATAAATTTATAGCGAAAAAAAGGGAAACAGGAAGTGTTGCATATCTTCTGCATGCATTGAGTGATTCAGATCAAACTTGAGCTGCATGTTTGGTACTTGGGGCCGAGCACATGGATCAGACTATTGTGAGTCATGGTCATAGCAGCACCAACTGGCAGCAGGAAGTGTGTGACTTAAAACAGGCTTTTAAATAGTCTTCTTAAATTTACCCGAATCGCTTCAAACTTGGTCAGAATAATGTTGAGGCACGGCTGATGGAAAATTGGGAAAGGATTCTTGATTGCTTAAATAGTGTTGCCATTTTAACGCATCAAACGTTAGTACACTTTTTGGGCTTTTTGAGGCTCTCAGCATGCTTAAAATTTCTTGAAAGTTGGCAAACACGTCAGATTTGTCAGCCGTCAGGCATAGGCAAAAGCTAAGACATGGGCGTGGGGGGGTGCTCTGTAGCACCCCTTTTAACTAAAGTGGTGGGGTCAGTTTTACCTACAGACACCAAACTAATCAAGCCAGACAACTTTCAAAAATGACAGTTATTAGCTCCGCCCAACAGGAAGTAGGTCATTTATGATTTAATGTGGATTTTTTTTATTTATTGAGGGCTCTGAATTTTTAAATACTATTTACTATTAAATAATTTTTAAATAATATTTACGCAATTCACACCAAATGTCAACACTATGTCAAGACATTAAAGATGTTAAATCGTGAACAGATTTTTGATATTTCGAACATTGTGGCCATGGCGAGGGATTAAATTAATGACAAAAAATGGAAACAGGAAGCATCTCATATCTTCTAAATACATTGTCTAATTTAGTTGTGTTGTGCAAAACAAGTTACTCTACAGCACTCGCTACACTATGCATTGTTTTCACACACCCACTGGCTGGCGAAGGCACCATAGTGCTTGGGCCAATCATCACTGCTTGCAGCTATATTTTTACTACGGTTTTGCAGACAGTTTGTTAGCTAAATTATATTTCCCTAGTGCCTCTTACTAATTTTTTTTATTAATTTGTATGCATGAAATGCTCTTTAAATTATATTTCAAACAGGAAGGAAGCTATTGAAGAAAAATGGTTTCAGACATCGGACACTGAACCCATTTCGACTACTTCCAGAAATGAATCGGTTCATCTGCTGGTTACAATGATAATTCCATATAAATCCTACAATCTACTACTACCTTCAATCAATCGTTCTGCACAATTTGACATAAATTGGTAAATCTGAATTGCAGACCATACTTGGTACATGTAAATCAAGCAATTAATGACAGATTTCAGAGTTTAGCATGAATTTTTTTCATAATCTGCATTTGATAGATTCATTAAGATTGACAAAACTCCACCAATTGGTTGCTGTTTTTGTATATGTAATAGAGTGTGTAGTCATAAACCAAATACTGCCATTGTGCAATTTCCAATCAAATCGTGAATAAAATTAATTAAACTCTCAATAGACAAGAACAGCAAAGCAAAGAACAACACAAAAACATCAGATAAAAATTGGGAAAAACAGAGGAACACAAAGGCACTTACATCTGCTACCTGTGCTACTGGCTCTGGCTGGTGATTCGGCGAGCCATTCCTAGACACAAATGCAACCAAATTAGGAGCTTTCTGAAGGAAAAAAATAGAGATAGGACAGAAAAGCTGTAGGATGACAAGATTTCAATTACATATTGGCCCTTATTTAATAAAGATGTGTACAACAAAACTTAAGCACAAATTCCACCGATAGTTTCCTTACTCAATTTCACCTTTATGTTCTCAGAGTGTGTTAATTTAAGAGTAACAGTAACAACCTGAGAAATACCCGATTTGCAGTTAAATTGTTAAAATCAATGTCAATATCATTAGTAATTATGGCAGGTATGGCTTTGCATGGTTGCAGGTGGTATCTCAATACAGCCATGAAGAAGTCTCTCCAAGAAGCTAATCCACAACCTGAGGACTTGAGTGTGAAATAAGGATTTGTTCATAATAATGATGTTCTGTTACATCCTTTCAAAATATTCTCCGAACACCTCAGTCAGAACCACGTGGGACCTTTCGCAAGGCCTGATGCTACATGGCATTTATCCAGCACCTTTAAGCTGCTGCACTGGGACTTCATGATGGGAAGTTGACTCACCCATATTTATTAATAATTTAGATCTAAACCGAGTTAAATCTGACCTATATCATTCAAGTCTGGCAACTAAAAATATAGCACATTTCCACAATTGCCTACATGATAATTATTTGAAGTTTTAAAAAGGATAGCAAAACTAAAAGATCTTGAACCATCAATTCTTCTGCCAAAACTGTTTTCATTTAGTGTTTAGTGATTTAGTGGTATCTTTGAAGCTACAAAAAGGACATTTGGTATCATATGACAGTTTAATGCATCAGATGCAGAGTTGTTCATACAGTATTCTTGCATAGATCCAAACGTTTTTATGCAACTTCGGTGAATAAAGGCTTTGAGTGCTTAATAAATCTTAATAATGTAAATAAAAATGAATGCTTAAGTCTTATGTAATATAGAGCCATCATTTAGTAGCATAACAGAGACCACAGGCATGTACGAGCTTACCCTTCAGTAGAGAAGCTGTTGTGGGTGCTGGTGCTGCTGAAGCCTGGTGATGGAGAGTTGTTGACATACGTGGCCTCAGGCCATGGTGAGCACTAGAGAAGAAAACTATTTGTCATTCATATTCAGTTTAATATGAGCTTTACTATCCTTATATTTAACTGCCTGTCACCACAATGAGGTGACTAAAATGGTGTATATAAAATGCTAAAAATGCCGCTAGATCCATTTCCACTCGTAGATGCTCAGGCACAATAATGCTATGTAAGCAAGAAGTCACTTTGATTTCTGTGGTTGGGATAAATAAGGAAGATAATGCAATACAATCTGGAAGTCTGGTCTTTTTTTCTAAACCTTTCTAATGTCATATCTAATTAGCCAGGGAAAAGCAGGGGGGAAAAAGAAATTCAGAAATCTCTGAGAGTACTAACATTGTGCTTTGTTTTGCAGTTGATGCTAAATTCCAGAGAGGAAGCAGCTAAGTAAAAAGCTAATTATTAAAAATAAGGTGACCAGGGCTTTAAATCTCAACAGAAATGCACTATAATTTATTTTTCAGGCAAAACGCATTACACTCTGGAAAGCAATGACTCATATGCAGACGTACAGTCTCCTCCAAAAGTATTGAAACAGCAAGGCCAATTCTTTTGTTTTTGCTATGCACTGAAGACATTTGGGTTTGAGCTCAAAAGATGAACATGAGACAATAGATCAGAATTTCAGCTTTCATTTCCTGGTATTTATATCTAAATGTTAAATAACATCTCTTGTTTGAACCCACCCATTTTTTCAAGTGATCAAAAATACTGAAACATGTAACTGATGGGTTGTTTCTTGCTGCCCATGTGTGCCCTGTTAAATTTTCATTTTTAAAGAATTGCTAGCTTTGAATGTCTACTCTTTGATTGTGCCCTGGGTTCTGTCTGTGAAGACAGCATTTGCTGTTAAAAAGGATAAAATGACATGAAAACCAGAAAACTGGTTGGGGGCGGGAGACAAGCTGTTTTGAAGCTGAGAAAAGAGAAAATTGATCAGAGCCATTGCACAAGTATTGGGCATAGCAAAATATAACAATTTTGAATGTCCTAAAAAAGAAACTGGTGTAATATCATGTTCTGGACACGATATCAGAATCTACTATAAAGTTGGGATGCATTTATGCTTTGAGTAAAAATTGTGTATTTTAAGCAATATTTCATGATCATGCCCATTAAATTTTATAATTCATAATTTAAAATTTTAATTTTAAACAAAACATTTTATTTCATTAAAATGTATAATGAACTAAAATTAAATTTCACATTTATAACATTTTCCTTTAATAAAAATGGAGATCATTAAAGAATGACAAAAAAACGTACAAATTTAACAAAATTTTTTAATTAAATTATTATTTTGTGGAGAGCCCCGAAGAGATATGCTGCCCTGTGCACAGTGTGTGATCTGTGTGAGCTATATGGAGTAGTGGTTCAGTATATGATTTTGGAGCTCAGCAGGGCGGTGATTAGTTTGGGCTAAACCGAATAGTCCAACTTCTATGGGTAACATGTTAATGAACTTGCCCTTGTTTTAAGCTCCACAAGCAGGGCTGCCAGGTTACCTGTATAATGGTCACACACATTCAGGTCCATAAGAATTTGGACAGTGACACACAATTTTCATTATTTTGCCTCTGTACACCACCACCACGGATTTGAAATAAAGCAATGTGATTGAAGTGTAGACTTTCAGTTTTAATTCAAGGGGCTTAACAAAAAATATTGCATTAACCATTTAGGAAGTACAATAATTTTTCTCCCAGAGTCCCTCCATTTTCATAGGCTCAAAAGTAATTGGACAAACTAACAATCAAATATTAGGATTATTTTTAATTAGAGATTGACCGATATTGATTTTTTTTTATAACGGATACCGACAATTTGCATGTTTATGTACAATATAACCGATATTTATTTATTGTTTTACTTCTGTTTTTGACACAATGATACCACCACCACTGACTGAACAAAACGATTTATTTACAACAGTTTTGTCAATTTGACTTCCTCCTTGCATACAAAACAAAACAACTCATTTATATACCAATAAATAGAGGGGTCTGAAAGAGTGCAAAAAATAAAAAATAAAGTGCACCATCACTAGTGTTTTATTTTAATAAAAAAAAAAAAAAAAAAAAAAAAAAAATAAAAGCTTTGATGTGGTAAACCGATTACTTGACTCCGTGAGTTCGTCTCTATTTCTTAGTGCCAAGCTGCTTAAACTACATATCAAGCATTTATGTAACACATCTCATTTGTGCATTAATGGCTGTTATGTTAAATAAAGTTTATTAATTAAATCAAAGCAAGTATACTTTACCTGTGCACACCGTTGTTGACTCGTCTCCCCTCAGATACAGTGCTGCAATGGTGGTCCTGCACGCAATTCTCAAAAAACCCACAAGATAGCACCATTTATCTGTGGATCCGATATTACAAAACCGATATCCAATTATGGACAAATGCTTAAATATTGGGGAAAAATACCGGTAAAACCGATTATTGGTTGATCTCTATATTTAATACTTGATTGCCTGAAATCTGGAACCCATAGACATCACCAAATGCTGAGTTTCTTCCTTTGAGATGCTTTGCCAGGCCATTAGTGCAGAAGCCTTCAGTTTCTGCTTATTTGTGGGTCTTTCTGCCTTCAGTAAATAAAAAGCATGCTCAAATTGGGTTGAGGTCATCTGACATTCAAGAACATTTAATTTCTTTGCCTTAAGAAGTTCTTGGGTTGCTTTCATTGTAGGTTTTGGGTCATTATCCATCTGTACTGTGAAGGACCATCCTACCAGTTCTGCAGCATTTGACTGAATCTGAGCAGAAAGTATAGTTCTAAACACTTCAGTATTCATTCTGCTACTTCTATCAGCAATCACATCATTAGACACCAGTGACCCAGTTCCATTGGCAGCCATACATGCCCATGCCATAACACTTCCTCCACATGTTTGACAGATGTGGTATGTTTTGGATCATAAGCCCTTCCATTTCTTTTCCATACTCTTCTCTTCTCATCATACTGGTACAAGTTAATCTTGCATCAGAACTGGTCAGGCTTTTTTAGAGGTTTTTTAGCAAGTCTAATCTGGCCTTTCTGTTCTTGAGTGTTACCAGTGGTTTGCATCTTGAGGTAAACCGTCTTTATTTACATTCATGAAGGCATCTCTTGACTGTAGACTCTGACAATGATATGCCTACCTCATCCAGAGTGTTCTGGTCTTGGCTAGATGTTGTGAAGGGGTTTTACTGCAACGAGAAAAGAATTCTCCCTTCATCCACTTGCTGAACTGGCTAGTGCATTCTTCCTTTTAGAAATGTACCTAATTGTTGATTTGGCCACTCCTAAAGTTTCTGCTCTCTCTCCAATTAGTCTGTTCTTTTTTTTCCAGCTTAATTATGGCCTCCATCACTTCCATCGACACCTCTCTGGACCACATATTGGGAGTTCCCATGAACAGTTACCAAATACAAATTCAACGCTTGGAATCAACTCCAGACCTTTTATCTCCTTAATCGGTCATGAAATAATGAGGAAACATGCCACATCTGGCCATGAAACTGTTGATCAGAAAATGGAGGGACTCCATTATGGCTGTAATTCCTAAACAGTTAATGCAATGTTTTTGTTAAACCCCGTGAATTAAAAGTCGGAAAGTCTATGATCTTCATTGGTTCATTTCAAATTCATTACAAAAAATTACAAAAATTGTGTCACTGTCCTAATACTTATGGACCTGACTGTATAACATGCACTCCATATAAAAAAAAATAAAAATAAAAAAAAAATAAAAAAATAAGAAAACTCAGAACACACACAACATACCACTGTAACTTGTTTCCCTTTAAAAGACGAAGAATGTCTTGGATACAAGCTTTGCACATATACACACCCCCAATCAGCCATAACATTAAAACCACTGACATGTGAAGTTGACAGGTGACATTGATTATCTCATTACAGTGGCACCTGTCAAAGGATGGGATGTATTAGGCAGCAGTTGAATGGTCAGTTCTCTAAGTTGATGTGCTGGAAGCAGGAAAAATGGGCAAGCAAAGATCTGAGCAACTTTGACATGGGCCAAATTGTGATAGCTAGATGACTGGGTCAGAGCATCTCCAAAACAGCACGTCTTATGGGGTGTTCCCAGTATGCAGTGGTTAGTACCCATCAAACGTGGTCCAAGGAAGGACAACTGGTGAACTGGCGACAGGGACATGGGCACCCAAGGCTTATTGATGCATGTGGAGTGAGAAGGCTAGCCTGTCTGGTCTGATCCCACAGAAGAGCTAGTGAAACACAAATTGCTGAAAAAGTTAATGCTGGCTATGATAGAAAAGTGTCAGAACACACAGTGCATAGCAGCTTGCTGTGTATGGGACTGCATAACTGCAAACCAGTCAGAGTGCCCATGTTGACCCCTGTCCACTGCCAAAAGCACCTACAATGGGCACACTGGAACCAGACCATGGAGCAACGGAAGTGTTCTGCTGGGAATCCTTGGGTCTTGGCATTCAAGTGGATGCTAATTTAACACACACCATCTATCTAAACATTGTTGCAGAACAAGTACACCCCTTCATGGCAGTGAGATTATCTAATGACAGTTGCCTCTTTCAGCAGGATAATGCATCTTGCCTCACTGCAACAATTGTTCAGGAATGGTTTGAGGAACATGACAAAATGAGTTCAAGGGGTTGACTTGACCTCCAAATTCCCCAGATCTCAATCCAATCGAGCATCTGTGGGATGTGTTGGACAAACAAGTCCGATCCATGGAGGCTCCACAGCGCAACTTACAGGACTTAAAGGATCTGCTGCTAACATCTTGGTGCCAGATACCACAGCACACCTTCAGAGGTCTCGTGTTCATGCCTCGAGGACAAGGGGAACCTACACAATATTAGGCAGGTGGTTTTTAATGTTATAGCTAATCTGTGTATACAGACAATGGATTCAGAAAATATTCAGACCACTTTACTTTATTGTGTTGTAGATTTGATTTTGAATGGATATAATTGCCATTTTAACCCATCCACATCTACACATTATCGCCCTTAATGATGGAGTGAAAACATCTTTTTAGAAATTCTCAGTAATTAATTAAAAATCAAAAACTGAAATCTCATTATAAAAATATTCAGACCCTTTGCTGTGGTACTCCAAAATGTGGTCAGGTGCATCCTGGTTGCTTTATTTATCCTTGAGATGTGTCTAGAACTCAACTGGAGTTCAATCTGAATTGATTGGACAGTTTGGAAGGTACAGATCAGGGCCAGGATATAAAATAATTTCTTTGAATGTTCCCAGGACCACAGTGGCCACAATATGTTTGAAATGGAAAAAGCTCGACACAACCTTGATCCTTCCTAAAGTTGGCCATGTGGCCAAACTGGGCATCCGTGAAAGAAGGGCCTTGATCAGGGAGGTAATAAAGAATCCAACAGTCACTCTAAAAGACCTACAAAAGTCCTCTGCAGAGATGGTAGAACCTGTTGGACAGACACCCATCTCTGCAGCACCCCATACTGTAAAATCAGCCCTTCATGGCAGAGTGGCAAGACAGAAGCCACTGTTGGGTAAAAGGCATATGAGGGGCATATACAGTGCCCTCCACTAATATTGGCACCCTTGGTAAATATGAGCAAAGAAGGCTGTGAAAATGTCTTTGTCTTTATTGTTTCACCTTTGATTAAAAAAAAATATATATATATATATATATTCACAAAAATACTCTCTCATGGATCTCAAACAATTGCAAACAAAACAGGTTTATCAAAAGAAAACTTTGTTAAATATAGTTGTGCAACAATTAATTATTGGCAGCCCTATGAATTCATGAGAGTAAAAATATATTTGAAGTATATTCCCATTGATATTTTACATTTTTTTTTAGTACACTTGGGTGACTCGGAACAGGAAATTGTTCAACCATGACTTTCTGTTTCACAGGGGTATAAATATGAGGTAACACATAAGCTATCAAGAAGTTAAACAATAAAGACAACTTTTTCACAGCCTTCTTTGCTCATATTTACCAAGGGTGCCAAGATTAGTGGAGGGCACTGTAGCATAAAGGACTCTGGCAAAATGTGGAAAAAAAATTCTCTGGTCTGATGAGATGAAAATGTAACTCTTTCAGCAGAATATCAAGAACTATATCTACTGATAAACAGGCACATCACCTGGCTAATACCATCCCTACGGTGAAACACAGCAGTGGCTGCATCATGCTAATGGGGAGACTGGTAACAATTAAGGGACGGATGAATGCAGCCAAATACAGGAACATCCTTGAAGAAAACCTCCTCCAGAGCACACGCAAACTCAGGCTGGGGTTACAGTTCACCTTTCAATACAACAATGGCCCAAACTTTTGACAACAAACCAGTTTTCTTGCTGCTAAAATTAAACATTCTGGAGGGAGTGCAATCTTGTATAAAATTAACCAGTGTATATATGCATCGTATCCCATGAGATGGAGGAGAAACAGTGTGTGCTCTTTGCCATTGCAGCCATCTATCTGCGGCAAACGTGCAAGCGCCAATTAGCTTAGCGCTTTAGCATGTTTAAAACAAAATAATAATAAAAGACTCACTTTTTGTTGCAACTGAGCAAAATCCTGGTGTAGCTCCTATCTCAGTAAGTGAGAGTCACCATCCTAAGCTAAGCTAATTGGCTACTGCCACAGTGGCACTGCTTCTGCTAGTGAGCACAGGTGGCTACGGATCACGTGCGCCCTACGGTCTTCACTCCCATTGGAAGTCGCTGCACCAAGTCGCTCCAAATTTGCATAAAGTTAAACTTTTCTCAACTTTGTCGTGTCGCTGGACACGTCCACATCTAGTTGCCAATGGTCGCTGTCGCTCATGTCGCCAGCTCTCAATAAAAACGAATGGTCTCCGATCGCTTTGTCACTGCGAGTTGCTGTACATGTGAATGCACCTTAAGAGGGGGAGAGACGCACATCGAGAGAGAGAGAGAGAGAGAAGAGAGAGGAAGAGAGTGCTTTAGAGAAGAGAGCTCAGTATGTATGTGTGTGTGTGTGTGTGTGTGTGTGTGTGTGTATGTGTACGTGTGTGAGCATGATTGAAAAGTTGCAACGCTGAAAAGCAAATAAGGGAAAAGTGACAGCAAATAAAGCCGCTTCATGCGATCAAACCAAGCCTGCTCCTCAATTCCCCACGTAAGGTAACTTCACAATGCCAAACAGCAAACATACTGTAGGCTTTGTATAAAACGAACATGCCAAACAACAAATATAGTCTATGTACACTATATACTTTTAGGGCTCATCAACGCTCCTCAAGATCGATAGCTTCACGTTTTACACACGTTTTTGCAGTCCCTCTGTAGGAGCGGACTTAGTGATTTGGTGGCCCAAAGCAATTCCAGGTATGGGGCCCCAACACACCAACTATACACCCTTCTACTTTTGTAACCCTTATTTTGCACTCTCTCTCTCTCAAAGCATAACTTTTTTTTTTTTCTTGAGTTTACCCCAAGTTAAAGTGATGGGGGAACAACTAAGCCTAACTAATATACACAGATACTCACTAATAAAGCAAATAAGAGAGTTTGGCTACATTCTTTTGTGTCTCTTCTTTTTTCCTCCTTTTTCTGCTCCTCTGGGGTAGCTGCATTTCATTAATTCATTTCCTTGCAACATTAACTTCGACTTCGCTCTACTGCTAATGTGCTACTCGTGCTCGCTCTAGCTCTACTGAGTCTGCTATAATTTTCTCTAACTCTGGCCAGTGTTGAGCTGCTCACATACGCGCAGTACTAATGGAATGGTCCACTTTAATCCAGTGGCGTTTCTAGAGTTTGATTACTACTGGGGCACAGGACCGCCAAGAATTTTACAAAAGTACTTCAAAATTTCTAAGGGGGGGCCCATCCCCTCCCCCTGTGAATTTTTTTTTTTAGCAAAAGCAGCACCAAAGCATTCAATTCATGTGTCTTTGGGAGTAGTATTTATTTATTCTTTTTTATTTTATTTGCTTGCTTATTTATATATTAAAATTTTTAATTATTTATTTTCTTTAATCCCATTATGTATTAATGTAAGTATGTGTTGCAGATTATTTCATTAGTTCTAATTTTACATTTTAATTTACTGTAAAGGGCTTTGCTAAAATTGCCTACGTAAACTTTTTTTTTTAGGTATCAAAACTGGTTACTCTTCGGTTGGTGACAAACTCCATATTTGGAACTCTGTTTTACTATGGTCATTTTCAACATTAAATGGGTCATATCATGATTTTTAATGTTTTCCTTTTGTTTGTGCATGTATAAGCTCTGCAAAGTCCCAAAGCTTATAGTCTAGATCTTATAGATCTGTTTAAAGAGGTCAATAGCTTGGATCCTCAGATTTACGCAAATACACCTGAACCCAAGTCAGAAGAGGAAATCAGTGAGAATGTCTTTCGCACAATCTGGCATGGATGAAAATCAACAAAGACAATCTTTGGAAAAAGAAATGGAGAAAATAATGGCTCAATATGGCAGAAATAATCTTTCTGTGGAGGAGCTCAAGAAAGCTGAATTAGAGGCAATCTATTATTGCCAGAGAAAAAGATATTCTGATGAACTCTCAAGCTTGCAAGAGGTAAAAAAATGTGAAAAGGATCAGTCACATTTATAAGCTTAATCCAATACTTGAAGATGGTGTTTTGAGAGTAGGTGGACGGCTAAGTAGGGCAGCTATACCTGAATAGTCAAAACATCCTGTTGTACTGGCAAAGGACCTTCACATCTCTGACATTATCCTTAGACACGTACATCAAGGGGTGGGTCATGGTGGTCAAAACTATATGCTATCTAGGATGCGCCAAATGTAGTGAATACCCAGTGCACTCCTGACGTTGTCTGGGCTTGCTCCTGATGAGATGGTGTCCTGGGGGATTTCTTCCCAGACCTGGATCAGGGAATCAGTGAGCTCCTGGACAGTATGTGGTGCTACTTGGCGGCTTTGGAGAACTAGAGGTTCTCAATTGGATTCCAAGAATTGACTCCAAGACATGCCAGCATCTGTCATGGTATGGGGCTGTGTCAGTGCCCATGGCATGGGTAACTTGCATATCTGTGAGGACACCAGTAATGCAGAAAGATATGTACACTTTTTGGAGCAACATATGCTGCCATCCTGAGTAGGACAACGCCAAATCACATTCTGCCCGGATTACAAGCGCATGGTTGCGTAAGCATAGAGTGCTAGCATGGCCTGCCTACAGTCCTGACCTGTCTCCGATTGAGAATGCATGGCACATTATGAAGCGCCAAATAAAGCAATGAAGGCCCCGTACAGTTGCGCACCTGAAGAAATGCATAATGGATGAACGGGGGAAAATTTCGCTTGCTAAACTTTTGTCTTCAGTGCCCAAATGTTGTGTTATTAAAAGAAAAGGTGATGTTACACAGTGGTAAACAGACTGTCCCAACTATTTTGGAGTGTGTTGCAGTCATCAGATTTTAAATTAGTGTACATTTTCAAAAATAAATTAATTTCACAAAGTAAAACATCAAATAATGTGTTTTCAATATAGTACAGGGTAAATTGAATTTGACACTTTTGGGTTTTTTTGCATTTTCCACACTGTCCCAAGTTTTTCGGAATTGGGGTTGTAAGAAGTTGCTATACAGCTAGTCAGTCAGGAACTTGAAGCACAGAATCTTAGCTCTACTGTTCTCAACCACTTTCTGTGGTGTCACAGATGTTTCTATACACTATACAGATGTTCCCAGCCACTTGATTATGCCTCTCCGTGTATGCTGTCCCAGCTTGCATCTTACACCCTGCTACTATACGTTATACTGTTCAGGGGCATCGTTGCAGAGTCTGCACCTTGATAGACCCCTGCCTCTATGAATTTGGTGCTTAGGGCCTGTTATTGTACTGCTATGATCAGCTGCTATGATCTGTCTTAACAAGGTATTTCCACCCACAGCACTGTCACTCACTCAGTGTTTTTTTGTTTTTCACACTATTCTGTGTAAACTCTAGAGACTGCTGTATGAGAAACTCCCATGAGCTATTTATGAAATAGTCAAACCAGCACTGGCACCAACATCCATGCCACAATCAAAATCACAAAGATCACACTCTTTCTTCATTCCGAGGATTAATGTGAACATTATCTGAAGCTCTTCACCTGTATATGCATGATTTTTTGCATTGCACCGCTGCCACATGACTGAAAAGGGGACACTGTGAGTGTGTGTTTGTGTATGTATGCATGTATTCCCCACTATAGAACAGCTTCAACTCTGGAATGTTGGTGGGTTACTTCACATAAACTGCTTGATTCAGGTTGTTCCACAACATTTCTATTGTATTAAAGGTCAGGGACATTGACTTGGCCATTACAAAACATAAAATTTATTCTTCATTTAACCATTCTTTTGTAGAATGACTTGTATGCTTAGGAACATCGTCTTGCTGCATGACCCACTTTCTCTTCAGATTCACGGACAGGTAACCTGGCATTTCCCTTCAGAATTACCTGGAATAATTCAGAATTCATGGTTCCATCAATGATAACACGCAGTCCAGGATGCAGCAAAGCAGGCCCAAACCATGCTACTACAACCAATTATGCTGGAATGCAGTGTTTACCTTTCTCCAAACACTTCTCATTTAAACCAAAAATTCTATTTTGGTCTCATCCATCCAGACTGGTGGAGTCCAAACTCTTTAGAGATGGTTTTGTAACTTCTTCCAGCCTGAGGACCAACAACAACACTTTTTCTGAGGTCCTCAAAAATCTTCATTATTTGTGCTATGATACACTTCCACAAACACATGTTGTGAAGATCAGACTTTGATAGAAACCTGTTCTTTAAATAAAACAGGGCACTCACACCTGATTGTCATCCCATTGACTGAAAACGCCTGACTAATTTCACATTCAAATTAACTGCTAATCCTAGAGGTTCACATACTTTTTCCACTCACAGATATGTAATATTGGATCATTCTTAATAAATAAATTACCAAGTATGATATTTTTGTCTAATTTGTTTAATTGGCTTCACGCGTGTGAAAAACTGATGTTTTAGGTCATTTATGCAGATACAGTTGCAATCAAAATTACTCAACCCCCTTGGCTAATCAGATTTATTGTCAAAATTTACAGACTATATACAAACACATATATATACACATACATACATATATACATACATATATATATATATATATATATATATATATATATATATTATATAGAGAGAGAGAGAGAGAGAGATAATGTGTGTATATATATATATATATATATATATATATATATATATATATATATATATATATATATATATATATATATATATATATATATATATACACACACACAAAAACACCTGTACCCTTTCCAATTATGATTGGGTCATCAAACTGTCTATTAATCAATCATGAGGCAACACTGCAAAGCTTAAAAACCATGCAGATACAAGTCAAGAGCTTCAGTTAATCTCAAAAATCAAAAAAGGGGCGAATGTGATCCCAGGGACTTTTACCTATGTACAGGAACCCTCATCTATTTTTTAGAATTATTTTATCCTTTTCACTCAGGATAAAATAATAATAAAACAACTTTAGTTTCTCCAAGAATTCTTCTGGATTCAGTGCACTGCTACTGTTAATCACAATCTATTGGGCAAAGTGTTGAAAAATGTAGAAGGCCCACCCTGACATTCATTTACCTCATTTTAATGTTGGACTGGTGCTGTTATCTGGATTTACACTTTGAATTTAACTGTTTTTATTTTTCCATTTATGTTGATGCATGTTGTAGCTATTGTTATTGCTGTTGATGACAGTATTAGTTGCAGCCCTAGAATAGCAGAAGTACAAGAGATGCTCTGATGCAAACTCAATGAAATATTGCTCAAAATATTACTCAATTCCCAGGCACAAACCTCAGTAAGGATGGTGGTTTCATATGATGGCTGGTATTTCTCCTTTTCTTGTGGTGCCCTCTTCTCCATCTTTTCTCTATCAGTCTTCTGCTTTCTGTCTGCACCTTTGGGCTACAAACAAAACAGTCTATATTTAGGCAGCTTTGGTACATACAGTATCTCACAAAAGTAAGTACACCCCTCACATTTTTGTAACTATTTTATTACATCTTTTCATGGGACAACACTGACGAAATGACACTTTGCTACAGTGTAAAGTAGTGAGTGTACAGCTTGTATAACAGTGTAAATTTGCTGTCCCCTCAAAATAACTCAACACACAGCCATTAATGTCTAAACCGCTGGCAACAAAAGTGAGTACACCCCTAAGTGAAAATGTCCAAATTGGGCCCAATTAGCCATTTTCCCTCCCCGGTGTCATGTGACTCGTTAGTGTTACAAGGTCTCAGGTGTGAATGGGGAGCAGGTGTGTTAAGTTTGGTGTTATCAATCTCACACTCTCTCATACTGGTCACTGGAAGTTCAACATGGCACCTCATGGCAAAGAAGGATCTGAAAAAAAGAACTGTTGCTCTACATAAAGATGGCCTAGGCTATAAGAAGATTGCCAGCACCCTGAAACTGAGCTGCAGCACGGTGGCCAAGACCACACAGCGGTTTAACAGGACAGGTTCCACTCAGAACAGGTCTCATCATGGTCGACCAGAGAAGTTGAGTGCACATGCTCAGCATCATATCCAGAGGTTGGCTTTGCAGAATAGACGTATGAGTGCTGCCAGCATTGCTGCAGAGGTTGAATGGGTGGGGGGTCAGCCTGTCAGTGCTCAGACCATACGCTGCACACTGCATCAAATTGGTCTGCATGGCTGTCGTCCCAGAAGGAAGCCTCTTCTAAAGATAATGCACAAGAAAGCCCGCAGTTTGCTAAAGACAAGCAGACCAAGGACATGGATTACTGGAACCATGTCCTGTGGTCTGATGAGACCAAGATAAACTTATTTGGTTCAGATGGTGTCAAGCATGTGTGGCAGCAACCAGGTGAGGAGTACAAAGACAAGTGTGTCTTGCGTACAGTCAAGCATGGTGGTGGGAGTGTCATGGTCTGGGGCTGCATGAGTGCTGCCGGCACTGGGGAGCTACAGTTCATTGAGGGAACCATGAATGCCAACATGTACTGTGACATACTGAAGCAGAGCATGATCCCCTCCCTTCGGAAACTGGGCCGCAGGGCAGTATTTCAACATGATAATGACCTCAAACACACCTCCAAGATGACCACTGCCTTGCTAAAGAAGCTGAGGGTAAAGGTGATGGACTGGCCAAGCATGTCTCCAGACCTAAACCCTATTGAGCATCTGTGGGGCATCCTCAAACGGAAGGTGATGATCCTCAAACTCTGTGATGTCGTCATGGAGGAGTGGAAGAGGACTCCAGTGGCAACCTGTGAAGCTCTGGTGAACTCCATGCCCAACAGGGTTAAGGCAGTGCTGGAAAATAATGGTGGCCACACAAAATATTGACACTTTGGGCCCAATTTGGACTTTTTCACTTAAGGGTGTACTCACTTTTGTTGCCAGCGGTTTAGACATTAATGGCTGTGTGTTGAGTTATTTTGAGGGGACAGCAAATTTACACTGTTATACAAGCTGTACACTCACTACTTTACATTGTAGCAAAGTGTCATTTCTTCGGTGTTGTCCCATGAAAAGAAGTAATAAAATATTTACAAAAATGTGAGGGGTGTACTCACTTTTGTGAGATACTTTAAGGGTTGTAACCAATTAAAAGAGAATACTTGCACAACTACCAGGAATGAACATGGTGATGTTACCAAAGTAGTACATTATTTACCCTGCATATCTGGATTAAATTGAATACCATGACCTTCCCAATCAGGTGTCAACACTCGGTATGGAGGTACTTTACATGTTGCTACATTCTGCTCCTACCTTGAAGACTTTGATTTGGCAGCTGGCAGAGTGTAGATGTTCTGTGTAGTCTCCTGTTTCATTCTCTTTGAACGTATCAATTTGGATGCGAAACGGCACCCCCTTCTCACCGCCATGTTTGCGCATTGTAAACTCTGTGCTGATGCAATGAACCTACAAACAAGCAAAGAGCTTTTTACCACTATTGTACATGCTGATATAATCCGTTATATTCTTACTTGTACAACAGAGTTTAATAAACACGGCATAGAAATAAGACACCTGGATGAACACTGAAGTCCGCTTTGATGGTTCCCATAGGAACTCCACTGTGTTAAGCTGTGTGGGGTTTGCCCTGGGATCCACAATGCCAACAGACATAGGAATATCTAAAAAGAATTTCAATAGAAACATATAATCAATGCTAATATGGGATTAAAGAATTGCATGTAAACAGAAGAGAAACAGTTTGTGCCATCATAAATTGACGAAGAAAAGCTAAAATGATCAAATTAATACCCTGACCATTAGCCTGCATTTTTGACCCAGCACAATGAACTCTTATTGTCCAAGGCTCCACTGATACACCATTGTTTATTGTCATATGGAAAAAATATCTACACGGCACTCTCAAGTTCCAGATGTAAGAATTCTGCAAAGCACTTCAATAAATGCACAGACCAAAGCTTGGGTTAAATGCAGATCATAGTACTCACCCAGGTCAAGGATTCGGTCACCTGGTCTGTTCCAGCGCCAGCCCTCAAGCTGCTGGTGCTCAGTGTACTGCAGTCGCCGGTCATGAAAAACCACACGAATGATGCTCTAATTGACCAAAACCAACACAGGAGAAAGTAAGCCATCACCATAGATGCATTATCCTGCGTTATGAATAGCAAAGTAAACTCGTACCTTCACCATTTTGCCTGTGATCTCTGGAAGCTCACCCATTTTCCGATTGTCCAGCATTCGAATTTCGTAAGACTGTCCTGCAAATACAACTTTGACAACTTATTTCACAGATATAAGTTTGGTGGTGATATTAATAGCACAGAAACTGTTGGGAAAAATGCTTTTCAGAGAACAACCAACAAAACCTATGTAATTAATTATATTACCAGACCTGCCTATCTTTACACATTTTGCATAAGAGCTCTGCAATTTAACACTGGAGTATGCTAATATGAGCTAACATTCAAAAAGGTGCAGACTTTTTCTCCCCAATAAAACAAGAGCCAATCAACAAGTGAATCTCGAATGATTTGCATAGGTGTTATGAATTCTGTGCACAAGTGTTTTGAGAATGTTTTGAATTCAATAATATTGATTAATTAAATGGAGCTGTTTAATATTCACTTTTTTGCCAAAAAGAAAAAAGGACAAAGGTTTTTACCTATAACAAAGTGTCAAATCTAACACTTTACAAATAATGCTAATGATAACGAGAAAGAAAATAAATACTTTTTTTTGATGCACCAGCAAGCAGTTCCCAACTGCATAGCTAAGAATATTATTATTCACTCCCATACTCTCCTTGATCCTGAAATGATATTTTTCCTGTCTTTTTTTTAGTCTATCCATTCTGGGTGATTAAATCTTTTATTGAATTTTTTTTAATGGTAAATTGTGAGTATCATAAATCGTGAGTGAGGAACAATTTAACACCTAACATCTTATTACTCTATTGACTTTCTCCTCTAGGACTAATCGAATGACATAATACCAATTTAAATGACAAATAAGAAATTTGAATGATGAATTTATTTTAAATAATAGCTTTTAGTACTTCAGTACATCTACATTAACTGTAATAAGTCACAAACATTGCCTCATCATTAATCGTAACAAGTCAAAATTAAGCAGGCAAAACTTAACTCGCCTCATTAAACTATGAAATTGCTGTAAGAGTAACCATATATATTCTCAATCTGGTGACACACACAAGAGGATGGATTCAGTTTAAGTCTGGGTCCAAGGTTTATCCCCATGTCATCTCACAGAGTTTTTCCTTGCCACCGTCACCTCCAGCTTGCTCATTAGGGATCATTCTAAATACATACCCAGGTCTGGATATCGCTAAAACTGCCTTGTGACAATGTACATTGTTAAAAACGGTTTATTAAAATTCAAGACAAAACTTTTTCATAATCAACATTATGGATTGTGTCATCTAATCGTTGCAGCCCTATACCAGGCCATGTCGTCATGTTGCAAAAACATCTTCCTCTCAAGCAGTAATTCAGAAGGAACAGACCTTGGTTGAGGTAGGTGAGTGTCTCATCATGTAGTTTGACAGCTGGTGACGTGGCAGCACAAAGAACATATTGGAAGGGAAGGATCTTGTTGTCATTATCAGGTGGAAGATTAGACTCTTCCTGCTTAAAGATGGGAAGGGCCAGCACATCACTTGAAGTATGGGAAAGAGAGAGAGAGAGTAAAAAAGACTTGGATATAGAAAGTGATATTGTATGACTTGTCTTTTAATGAGTCTAAGGATAATGGATACAAGTGCTTTAAATATTCTGATGATTTTACTTTTCTTTCACAATCAGTAAGATTAAGCATTCATTTTCAGAGAATGATACTGTACTGTGCTTCTGATGTACTGAGACATAGATCTTACAGCAGAAGCTTGAACCATACCTCATACTGTAGGCTCCAGCTCCAAGCTCCTGGCCAATTCCAGACAGACTGGCGTCGAAATCCTGCACCAGGCCGGACTCAATCACCTCATCAGCCAGCGGCAGTTTCAAAGCCCAGGCCATCACGACGAAGAGCTTATTCAGGTCGTATTGACCACGAAGAACAAAAGTGGCCTAGAATTCTTTCGAGTTGTGTGCAGAATCACACGCACCTGTCACAGAGGACACGTTGCTTTATGATATTCGAGAGAGCACTTACGGAGTCAAACCGTATCAACCGTACAGGTTATCGTCCGTGGTTTGAAAGTTACATGATACAACGTTACGGGATCAAGCACTGTGCAATCATTTAAAAGTTAAATGAGTTTAAACTTTGCCCGATGTAATTACACGTGCGAGACTAAAGAGACAACCTGGTGATGGTAGCAATTATCTTCCCATTCACAAATCAGTTTGGTTCCCAACTTCAGTAAGTGGTCGCGACAAGCAAACACGAGGAGCAGTCATAACACTTCAACTACAAGACGCTAGTTTTATTTGGCTCAGGAATAAAAAAAGAAGTTAATTGGTACATTGGAGCCCCATATTTTAATCCGTCGTCTTCGCAATGAAACAACTAGCTGGGGTCCTGGTGGCCGGTAAATGAAACGAAGATAGATTTAACAGAAAGAAAATAGCGAAAACTGACGGACCAACACACACAAAAAAAGTAATTTACACGAGAGACATGTTTGTTTATCCCTTCTGTTCACTGGAGCTAGAGCTTGAGCCGTAATAGCCGTTGTCGTTTTCTTCGTCGATTGCATGAGGCTTTATAGGCTCTAGTACATTATTGCCCCCTACCGTTTTTATGGCTATATTTCTTCTTCTTCTTCTTCTTCTTCTTCTACTACTACTACTACTACTACTACCAATCCTTCTTCTTCTTCTTCTTCTTCTTAGCGTTGTATGGCGGTTGGCAAACCAACGTTAAGTGCATTCCCGCCACCTACTGGGCTGGAGTGTGGAAGATTGATTAGAAGAGGAAAAAAACAACTAAATCCTATTAAACAGTCCTGCTAGCAGATGTGTCCTTTCTTTTTTAAAAGTATTACAACATAGTAGAACATGCTCAATAGTTCCTGCTAAATCCAGTTACTGCAATTTCCAGACTCTTGGTTCCTTCTTGGTTCGTTGGTATAGGGAGTAATTTAAAGCTGTATGACCAAGGCAAGTCTAGTTATTATTGTGTCTTCTCTTCTATTACCAAAATCTTTAACTACCAGCCTGCTACTGAATATGATGCAGATGTGTTCCCCTTTCTTCTTTATCCCAAACATCTTGCCACTTTCTTTTTATAACCATTTGGATTATTGCCTTAACTTCTATTGTACTTAAAGGGATCTGAATCTCTATATTACAGAATTTCAGCACTTACTTTGCCAGGTGATCTACCTCCTCATTTCCTTCCACCCCCCATATGTGCTGGAACCCAAAGAAAGCATATCTTAACACCCACGTTTTTAACTCTAAATAAACGTAGAAGAATTTAATACAAGTTATCTTGTCTGGAAGATCTTCCAGTTAATATGCACGGGAGTGCAGAAAATGAGTTTGAGCAGATCACCACACTCAAAGGTCAGTCCTCCACCCATTGAATAGCTAATAAGATCGTTACCATCTCTGCTGAGAATACTCCTACCTGATAATCGGAAGTCCTTTTTGCAATTTTTATTTGAAAATGTGGAATAAATACAGCTGCTGCAGCTCCACCAGTTTCTGGATCTTTAGAGCCATCAGTAAATATTGTAAGCATTGAGTAGTATTTCTGCTCTAGGTACTGATTGACTACTTCTACCTTTGACATTACTCTGATTTTATCATTACATCTTGTAAATGAAGGTCCACTAAAGGCATAGAGAATAACCAAGGGAGAATATTTGATGCCACCACTGTAGGGCTAATTTTTCTGCAATCCATCGAAAGCTATTCAGGATGGCTGACTCATGTTCCCAGCAGTTCACCAATACCTTTTTGACTGGATAAGTCTCACTATGACCTTTTTTTCACTATGACATCTTGCACACCAACAATAATTTTAACCTTCGGATGTCAAGAGGCATTAGACACATTTCAACCTGTAGGGCAGGGATGGATATAGATTTAAAAGTCTCACAACATAAACATAATGCCTGGGATTGTATTGTATCAACTTTTTAAAGTGTTTTAGATGCAGATCCATATACTGTACACCCATAAACTATTGTAGACCTAATCAGTGCACAATATATCCTTTTCAACGATTGTTGCCTGGCACCCCAATCTACCCCAACATCTTAATATATTTATTACCTTTTTTACTTTTGTCAATTATTTTCTGTATATGAACTGCAAATGTGAGTCTTAGGTCTAGCCACACCCCCAGGAATCTTATTGCTGACACTTGCTCCAAGTAATGCTTATACAGTTTCAACCTGATGGTAGGGTTGATTCTCTTTTTTGAGAAGCAAATAACTTGTTTTTGATACAGAGAGGCAAAATCCCCATTTACCAGCCAATTTCCTACCTCATGTATTGACTTCTGCATATTCTTAGTTACATACAATACATTCCACCCTCTTTTCCACAAAGCTCCATCCGCAAATAAAGACTTCTCAACCCCTGTGCCCAACTGGGATAACACATCATTAATCATTACATTAAAAATGATAGGATTGCATACACTATCTTGATGGGTACTGTTTTCTATGTTGTACACTTCTGAGTATGTAGATCCCACCTTAACTTGTATTGTTCCGTCAAACAGAAAGTTATGTATCCAGTTAAACATTTTCCCTCCAATACCCATCTTACTCCCATCATACTCCAATTTGATTAAGAGTCCTTCTTTCCATAACATATTGTATGCTTTCTCTACATCAAAGAAAACTCCTACTAATATTTATTTGTTAACGTGCGCCTTCCTGATATCGGATTTCAAACATAATACCGTGTCCATAGTATTCAGTCCTTTCTGGAATCCACTCTGATAAGGAGAAAAGAGTCCTTTATTTTCCAGCACCTGACTAAATCTAAAAATAACCATTCTTTCCATAATCTTGCACAGATTAGAACTTAAAGCAATGGGCCTATAGTTAGAAGCTTTAGTGTGACCCTTTCCAGGTTTTTCCACTGAGATAATTATCCCATGTTTCCAGCTTGCTGGTAGTGACCCCTTTTCCCAGATCTTATTAAAGAGGCATAGTAGTATATATAGAGACCTATCTGAGAGATGTTTAACCATTTCATAGCACATATCATATTTCCCTGGTGAAGCTTGTTTAACCCCTGCAATAGCCCACTTTAGTTCATACATAGAGAAGTTAATATCTAAGGAGCATCCAGTAGGCCCTCTATGTGTTAGTAGTTTGGATTGTCTCTTAGACACTGCTCTCTGTATCTTCTCCTTTCTCCTGGAATATTCTCATTACTATGTACTATCCTACTAGTAGCAGGAAGTTCAGATCATTTTACTGACTCGGATCTTTGAATCTCGTTCAGCAAAATGAATGAATATTTTTTCAAGTCATTTCGTTCATTTCAGCAGAATATAATTAAAATGTTACATGTTAAATTCCACAACACATCTAGTACTTACGCAAACGTTAATCACATTTGAAAAAAACCCAAAACAAAACTATAACCTAATGCAGCCCAGGCCAAATGATGAGAAACAAATGATTGATTAATTAATTGCTTATCTGGGTCTTCAGACTATGCAGTCTGTTAGTTCACCTCACCTCCCAATCCGAGTTGTTCTTTCGTCACCTCACATTTATCACGTCTGTTCCCCGGAAAGATTTGCGTTAGTTCACCTCTCGTGTCTTCGGGTTCGAGTCGTTAGTTCCGTCGTCAGTGTCTGATCTGGGCCGTGACAGACCCATATGCAATACACTATGCAGTGCAGTACTGGAAACAGAAATGATTAGTTCACCTCTCGAGTCTTCGGGTTCGAGTCATTCGTTCATCCCGTCACAGCCCCATTTCCGAAACAGACTGCATTCAGCCTAAGGGGCTGTGACGTGATGAACGAACAACTCGAACCCGAAGACTCGAGAGGTGAACTAATCATTTCTGTTTCCTGTACAGAACCTATAGGATGCGCAGTCAACTCAAAATGAAAGAATCACTCTCCGAGACAACTCGTTGCTCCCGAGTCATATTAAAGATTCGTTCAAAATGAGAACTGGGTGAGAACCGGAGGACAGCGTGTCTGTGGGACTTGTCTTGTCTTGTCTTGTCTCGTCTTATCTTGTCTCGTCTTATCTTCTCTTGAATGCTGGACGTTAATGGACTACCGGATTTTTATCGTGGGCTTTTTAAAATTTGAAACTTTTTTAAGAAACAGAATGGGTGCAGAACATTACACTGGTTGCTGGAAGAACCCCTGGTTTACGGTGGGTGTTTGGACATCTCTGGTGTGACCACTCCTGCTCTGTCTAGGGTTCTGGTCTCCTCAAGGATCGTGACACTCTGGCAGCTGGTGAACACTACAGGGACAGACCTGTCACGGGCAGAGGACTTAGCAGTGCGTATGGGACTGAGGTCCCTGCGTGTTGTGAATAAGCTCCTACATCACTGGAGGTCTACCCTAACGTCAGAGGAGCGTGTTCAGCTGATGGACTGCAAAACAAGTGAGACCGGTCCTACAGCGGAAGAACCCTTTCCCCAGCTGGGCATCGCTCCGGACCTGGATGGGTGTGAGGGTCCCCTCCTGGAGTGCAGGGGTGAGGGAGAAATGAACGTTGAGACAGTGTCAGGTAAGCTACTGTATAAGGCCTGTGTGAAAGTTTTAAACAAGAAGAAACTGAATGGGAGAATGGACACCCCATGGCGAAGTGTACTGGGTTTTAATGATGATATTAAACCAGAGTGGAGGGCACTGTACAAACCACCATTAACCAAAAAAGTTGCTGACTTCCAGTGGAGGATTTTACATGGAATTGTCTCTGTGAATTCTTTTATCTCCATTTTAAACCCCCAGGTCACACAGGAATGCCCATTTTGTTCACAGAGAGAGACTGTTTTTCATGCTTTTATACACTGCTCCAGGTTGCAGTCACTGTTTGGTTTTTTACAAAGCATCTTAAGATCATTTTATATGGATTTTACTTTTCAGATTTTTATCCTTTGCTTTAAGTATGTCAGAAAACACACGTTCAATTGTCAGCTGATTAATTTTATCTTTGGCCAGGCCAAAATGGCAATATACCCGAGCAGAAAAAACACAGTGGCACAAAACACAGACTGTGACACCGTACGAATTCTCTCCAGATTAATTAAAGCAAGAATTCTGATTGATTTTAGCTTTTACAAGAATATGGGGGATTTGGAGATGTTCAAGGCAGTGTGGTGTTGTGAGGAGGCTCTGTGCTCAGTAGTAGAGGAAGAACTTTGTTTTATACCAGCATTAGACTGATAGAATCATCACAAATACATATTTAAACTGTTCATTGTTATGTTTAGCCTAAATTATTTTATTTTAATGCTTCTTTAAATATTTATTTATTTATTGAGTCACCCTGATTTTATCATGTATACTGTGACTTATGTAAAATAAAGCATGGTAAAAGTCAAAGTCTCCTCTCTTTCTCTCTGGCTCTCTCTCTGGCTTGCTTCCTCTCTCTCCCCCTTCCTCCTCTCGCTTTCAGGTAAAGTGGCAGCACCGCCCTCCCAAAAGGGTGGGAGGGAGTGTACGTCAGGCCAGAGGCCTAAATCTGGCGGCGGAGGAGTGTGATGAGGAGGAGGGAGTGGCCAGGCTGTGAGGTCGCACACCTGGCACTGATTTGTCTAATCAGTGGGAGAGAAAGAGATAAAGAAGCAGCTGGAAGTGCTGGAGAGAGAGAGAGAGAGAGAGAGAGAGATTGAGATTGATTGATTGATTGATTGATTGATTGTGTGTTTTATGTTTGGTTTCAGTTTTGTTTATTATGTTTACGTTCAGCCGGTTCCTGCCTCCTCCTTGACCGACTTTAAAGATTGTTACATGTTTTAGCTAATATTTCAGCTTTGTCACCATTTGATATGACTGGCTGATTCTCATTTATTAGTATCGGTATACTATTACTCCTTTAAAACCCTGCCTTATCTTCCTTATCATACCCCACACTGAACTATTTTCTGTTTCCTCACCTATACTATCACAATACCGTCTCCAGAAATTTCTTTTTGCAGCTTTTATTGTTTTGCTTGTACTCTTTTATACTTCATGAAATCTTCAAAAGCATAGGAGTTTCTAACTTTCTTAAGTGCTTTGTTTCACAATTGTATAGCTTTCCTACACTCCTCGGTGTACGGCACTGACTTCTTTCTGCTGCTCCTTTTCCAATGACTTCCTCTGCTGTGCTACAAAGAATTTTACTTTTGTTATTTGTATCCTCATTCTCTTCTACAGAGTCCCCTATATCTCCCATTCTTATCGCACTTAAATATTTAAACTTATCCCAGTCACCTGTTATAAATTTTCACCTAGGTAATCTTTCCTCATCATTATTGGCATTTTTGCTCCTTATTTTGCATGTGCTTGGAAAATGATCACTGCCCATTAGATACTGGTCCAAAGTATCCAAGACACATCTTGCTATACTTTCTGTTACTAAGGTTAAATCTATGGCTGATGATCTCCCTTTAGCTAAGTCAACTCTCTTAGCCCTGCCATCATTTAGACACAATAAGCTGCTCCAATATAGCATATTTTCTATAATATTTCCACTGCAATCAGTTTTTTCACTACCCTATAACGTGCCCGTTAAAATCCCCCCCCCATCCAATTCCCTCTAGATTTTCTCTGTTTATTCTTTCACATGGATTGAAGAAATTGATTACTCTTTGTTTCTGGCCCCCAATCCACACCTCTACTTCCACAGTTTCAGCATCAACATTCACTTCTAATTCCCTGTACCCTATTTCTTCCTTCACAAATGTTCCCACTCCCCCTCCAATTCTAGTTACTCTGTCCCTACGCACTGATTTGTATCCCTGCAATATAAAACTTAAATGAGGTTTCAAACAAGTTTCTTGGATACAATTAATATGAGGTTCCCCATCCTGAACTATTCCTATGACTTCCTGAATAGAATATATGGAGTTGTTCCTCTCCTACACTTATATGCTTCCTGTTTTATGCAAATATGCCCTTCCACCTAGCCAATCAATAGTTAATCCACTGTCTCTGTTGTGTGTTGAGCATGATACATATAGTCTGCCTTTCTTTGAATAAATTGGAGATCTTGCAATTTGAATTTTGTATGTCTGTGTGTCATTTGCCAACTCTCCCAAGCGCTTGGTGCGGGAAGTGTATAGCGAGGCGAGGGTGCCTTCATATTTTGTGTACTTTTGCTTTCGCTCTTCTTAAGTATTGTAATCCGAATATCACAATTCCTAACAGTTACAAATACAGCTAAGGCAAACAAGAGCAACAACAACAAAAAACACTTTTCCAAGCTAGTCATAAAAGGTAACATCACGTTCAATATTAGGATTTTTCTAAAAAGATATTGTCATGATATAGTTAGTATTGTACTAACAGATATTTATGCACTCTGTGTCTACAAAGCCACGCTGTTGTAGCACATGCAGAATGAGGCCTGGCATTGTCCTGCTGAAATAACCATGGACTTCCTGGGAAAAGATGTTGCCTTGATGGCAGCATATGTCTCTCTAAAATCCCAATATACGCCTCCGTGTCAATGGTACCTTCACACATATGCAAGTCACCCATGCTGTGGGCACTGATGCACCCTCATACCATCACAGATGCTGGCTTTTGCACCTTTCGCTTATAACGAAAGGTCCATTTTTCCCGAAAATAAGCCGAAACGTTGACTCATCTGACCACAGCACACGTTTCCATTGCCTTTCAGTCCATCTGAGATGAGCTCTGGCCCAGAGAACTCAGCTGCGTTTCTGCATAGAGTTGGTGTGTGGCTTCCTCCTTGCGTAATAGAGTTTCAGGTTGCATTTCTGGATGCAGCGGCGGACTGTGTTAAGTGACAACAGTTTTCCAAAGTACCCCCGAGCCCATGTGGTTATATTTATCACAGTAGCATGATGATTTCTCAGGCAGTGCCACCTGAGGGCTCAAAGGTCACGCACATTCAACAGTGGTTTCCGGCCTTGCCCTTTACGCAATGAGATTTCTCTGGATTTCCTGAATCTTTTCACAATATTATGCACTGTAGATGGTGAGAGACCTAAATTCTTTGTAATCTTGTGTTGAGCAATGTTCTGTTTGAACTGACAATTCTCAGTGGTGAGCCACGACCCATCCTTGCTTGCGAAGACTGAACTTTTGGTGGATGCTCCTTTTATGCCCAATCCTGATACCCTCCCCTGTTACCAATTAACCTGATCCTCCAAAATGGTATTACTTGAATATTCTATAAACTTTTCTTATTTTGCCTATTTTGTCCCAACTTTTTTGAGAGTGTTGAAGGTATCAAATTCTAAATTTGTTTATATTTACAAAATGCAATTAAGTTGGTCAGTGAAAACATTGAATATCTTTTCTTTGTATTTTTGTCAGTTAATTCAATTTCAAGAGACTTGACAAATCACAGATTTTTTTTATTGCATTTTAGAAAAAATCCCAACCTTTATAGAAATGGGGTTAGTATTTTTAAGTCTCAAAAAACAAAAAAACAACACTACCATAATGTGATGCTTTAATTTTAACTTAAAGAAATTTAGATTCTGTGCTCACGAATTACAATGAGGTTAAAAAGTTGTCATTTTCCAACAATGTGGAGACAGTTCTGTTCATAGTAGTAGACATGGTAAAGAAGTGACAGGTACATGAATATGTACTTTTGTGAGTGAAAAGTAGAATGTTACTGGCAGCTTTGCACTTCTCATATTTGTTCAATGCTTGGCATAAGCTGATATAAATTAGGACTGCTTCACTACCTCTAGGTTGCTTGTTTATGTTTTTATGGGATGGCCATACTGTGTGTAATAAATTGAATTTAATAAAGAAAAAAATAGGATTGTCAGTGGTTTCAAAATTGTTGTGGGTGTGTGAAGTGGCCTGGATGAGTGTGAGACTCCTGGGGGGTATTCCAGAAAGCAGGTTATGCGACTTACCTGGGTAAGTTTACTCAGAGTTAACGGATAACCTCAACTTTCGATTCCAAAAACGGAGGTAACTTTCAGGGTATCTAAGTAGCCATTGCAACTTACTCTCTGAACATAACCTGCTCCAGAGCAGGTTATGTTCCAGGGTTAGTTTGTTTCAGAGAGCTCACAGAGCATGGTGTGCCCTTTGGAAGAATGTCCTGTGAACAAGGAAGCACAGATTACAAAATTTTTTTTCGCCATGAGAGGGTGATAAGAGCACGTATATATGGGTTTTCATATCCGGATGAATATTTGCGGGAGCATTACTGTTTTTTACGTGAATCTTTAATTTATTTAACTTTTTGCAGCCTAACTGGCAACTGGACACATCGTGGATCAGCACTTAACACCGAGCACATTATGAATTGCCCTTTGTTTTTGTTTTTTTGCTACAGGGAATTTCTGTATAATGTGCATGATGCAGAGCATGTGGGAAAGGCAACTGTGTGTAGGGCCGTACATACAGTATGACTTGCACTCAAACAGTGGTGTTGAGATGTGATCTGCCAAAATCACTTCTAATTAAATTACTAATGCACAAAGTGAACAGTCAAGGGTAGTTCATTGTTTCTTTATTTCATGTAATTGAAAGACATTTTAATTTATTGCTTAACATTCAACAATAATCATCAGTAGGCAAATACAGTACTTTGCCCACCTTTAACCGGTGCTCCAACAATTCAATTTCAAGCCTGGCCTTTTTCATGTGCAGCTTTTTTTCCTCCATTTGAAGTTGTAGATGGTCCATCTCCATGTCACTTTTTCTAATTTGCCTTTGAAGATGAACCTTATACAGTTCCTTTGCAGGTAGCTAGGAAGACAGAATGATAATTCAATATAAATGATAACAAATGTCTGTAATAGACCAATTATTTTTGATCAGGACAACTGCAAACAATTTCTTACACTGCTAAGAATCTGTGTGGAGGTAGATGGACATCTATTAGGGGCACTACAATTGTTACGTAAGCACAGGGGAAGGCAGGATGCATGCGCAGGGGAAAAGTCAGTTTATTAGGAACAACAGAATTCAAAAGTAATGGAACACAAAAAAAAGGAAACAAATATAATCATAATGCTCCACATCTGTTCCTCACTTCATCTCAGACAACCAAACATTTAAAATATGAAAACAAAAGTTTTATTCTCTGAAATTCTATTTAGTTTTCGTTCATTTTGCAGGTGGACATTATAGTTGCAGTTTAGTTTTTATTTATTTGAAAACTCACTTTTATTTCAGTTAACGAAAATCTTTTTTCAGTGATAGTTTTAGTTTTTGTCATAGTTTTCATTACCGATAATAACCTGGGATATGCTGCTTCAGCTTGAACCCAGGTTTTATATCATATAAACAGAACAGACAGACTTTCAAGGAGAGGTGTGACTTACCGTACTTCATTTTAATCAGAGCCAAAGTAACTACTAACTTGCTACTTGAGTAATCTTATAGCCACGTAGCCACACCCCACCCTAATATCATGCTGATTGGAGCAAACACTTCAGTGCCAGCCCAGCTACAAAGGGTTAAACCCCCTGAACACAAAGAAAATGAAGAGTCTTCATCAACTGAAACAGCAAGAGTTCTTGTCAACCAAGAGCTTTTGAAGTTCTCGCCCCTCAATTTCACGAGGAGATCATGCTTGCTCTGAGCCTCATCCAAGTCTGTAAGGACCAGTTCCTGCAAAGACTCCTGATTCCAGGCACGACCACTCCAAAGAACTGCCACCAAGCTCATCAAGCAACTCGCCTATGAGCCTCCACTCCATTCATCATTCTGATTGGTCTCCCAAGACGCCACTCTAAAGCCGACCAGACTGCTGATGAAGCCACACTGATTTTCACTGAACTGGTGCATTTTATACAAAGTCCTTCTAAATGAAGTGGAGTTGATGGTTCATTCAGGTCATGGTCTGTGAAATAACATACGGTCCTAGAAACTTGGGATTTCATTCACTCTCTGTTCAAAGACATTTTCACCCCTGTTTATGTGGGTGTGTGCGTGCATGTGTGTGTTTATGTGTTAGATTAGTTTCTGTGTATTAGAATAATTAAAATAAAGTCTTGTCTGTTTTTAAAGGCATGTGTCTCTTGTGTCTGCTTTACAGTTTATTGTCTTAAGCTGCTGATCTTGTTACTATGCTCTTAATATAGTGTTTCACTATATTTAAGACATTATTGCCAGTGGCCATAGAGGTAATATCTAATGCATAATTAATAAATACACTAATTTCAGACTTATCAGATATAATAATTGATCAGATATATTAATTTAGCAAAATTTGCCCTTCTGACCTGATCTGCTACATATAGTGGTAAATATCTAAAATAGCTAATTCCCTTATATAAGGCAAAGTTGTTCAGAATGAGCAGCTCCATAAAACGATATGAATTACTTGTGTTTGTGTGAAACACTGCGATATATAAAACCATTTATGTGTATGAAAAACTTGATAGTGCCCCCCAGTGGCTGATTAGTTTCAAATGTCTCACAGACCTCTGGAGCCAAGAATCAAGCAAGTTCACCAAGTTTCACTCCAATCGGCCTTTGTTAACCTTGTCTAATAGCTGCTGAAATTTAATTGGCCAATGGCGGCCATGTTTTTTGAGATATGTGAATGTCCTCATAAATCTTGATTGAACATTTGACAAAGACACAAATCATGCAAATTTTTAAGTCAATTGGACCAATGGTTCCAAAGTTAGAGCCAATTTCATGTTTTTTTTCACGTCCTAGGACGTAGCCGTCAGAGGAATCATCAGATGACGATCGTATAACAGGCTTGTTGAGATTAATGGTGGTGTGTGCAGCTGATGAAGTTCCAGGAGATAACATCTCAGGCTCTGTTTGGGTTGAAGCGTGAGTCAAGGCCACGCTGGGGGTAAGACGGAAAGCCAAAGGAAAGGGGAATTCAGTAGGAATGGGAGCGGTACAGAGATAGTCCACTAGAGTTGTCAAATCAGCACACACATGAGCCAAGTGATGATGTAAGAACTGTGCATGCTCAGAATGGTTTGAGGCTGGGTAGAGAAACAGATAACAGAGAACACCAAATTATTAATCACAGCATTTTGCTTTGCATTATAAGAAAAGATAATAGCACAATGCAAATAACAAACAATACACTATTATAATCCTGTAATCTTAGAAAAATATGTGTAAGCTAACAAAACATTAAACCAAAGTACAGTGTTATGAAAAAGTTCAATATAGCATGTATCACATAAGCACAGAAGTAAGCATAGAAATAACCTGTTAAAATCTGAGCACAGGCAAATATTGTATTAAAATAAAATAACTTACCCATAATATAAATCAAGGGAAAGTGGAAAAAGAGTGTTGAAATCCCACAAGACTATGGTCAGCTCGCCTTGGTTTCCCAGGAGTGAATGATTAGGTGGGCTGAGAAACCCCTTTTTTATATGCCAAAGAGTAAACACGAAGATAAGGGAAATTAAAAAGCATGAGAATGAATTATAAAGGAAACTAAAAAGTGTGAGAATAGATTTTAAGGGAAGTAGAAAAGGCTGATTTCGAATTCTAGGGAAGGGAATTGGGAAGGATGAAAACCAGAGATAATGGGAAATTTTTACTGGGAGGAGGGAAAAGAAAAAAAGGTGGGAGGTATGGAAAAAAAGGTATAAATACAGAAATAAAATTTAGAGCAGATCAGATCATTCCTGGGACAGCTCATTGAATGGATCTCATATTGATTATTGATTTTGGGCAATAAACCTGATTTTTGCTTCTTCATCCACTGGGTTGTGAGTATTATTTCTATTAATAATAGTTGAACTTAGAAGTGTTCTGATTAGAGGCCACCACGCATCCAGTGTCGTACGATGCGACATTACCAACCCTCAAACTTACAAGTTTCTAGGCCTTACTGTTTGGTCTTACAGTTTTATGGCAGGACGAAAAATAAAATAAATATAGCTGCAAGCAGCAATTATGGGGCCAAGCACTTCAGAGGCAAAGTAAGGAGATAAGCAAGCATGATTTTAGCATGGTCATGATTTTATGACAAACTGTTCAGAATTTATAAGCAAAAATGTGCTTTTTTCATATCTTGTGAACACTAGGTAGCACTGTTCCAAAACTGTGCAGCTACCCTCATGTTATGATGCCCATGACATATACTAAGATTGGTTTGAATATGCTAAAGCATTATAGAGATATACCACGATGTCCATTTTGGCTTGCTCACTTTCAAATTCATTTGCACATCATTTGAGAATGGTTTGACCAATCAACTTGAGTTCAGCATGGTCTGAAGATGATCTCTTTCAATTTTGGTGAAATTCGGATGGACGGTCTTGTAGGAGTTCGAAAAAGTCTTTTACTTTTAGTTTTTTAGTTAATCGAAAATGGTGGACAGCAAATTTGGCTGACCATGGCCTATTTGATATCATTGTTCTCGACCTGAGCCAAGGAATCGAGGAAGACCAGTCTCATGACAATGGGCAAAAGTAATCAAAAGCAATTTGCATTTTTTGAAATTGCATTATAATTTTTAACTGTTCCAAAACAATGCCGGTACCCTCAAGTAATAATGCCAATGACAGGTACTAAGTTTGGTCTGAGTAGGCTAATGCATTATGAAGATATAGCCTCACATCCGTTTCGGTGTGATCGCCATCGAATTCGTCCGCACGTTCTTCAAGAACGGTTTGGTTTATCAAAAAGTTTTTAATAACTTTTATTATTGTAAGGATTTTTATTATTATTATTTTTAGGGGTTCTGCCCTAAAACTGATCATGCAGGCAAACTAGTCTGTAACGAATCAATCATTACTAGCATTATTCTTTTCCACCAGAATAATGTAATGGATCAACTTTAAACATGAAAAACGAAACAGAAGCGCATGCATGGATTCGAAGCACCTTTTTAAAGGAGACGAGTTTTAAAGCGTGCTCGCGTTATCTACCAGAATATGTAGTAACTCGGATGAATCTGCAACGTTTAAAAATATTCTCCACCAGTTACAATTTATGTAACGAATTAAAAGATGTTTAACACGTTTAAATGTATTCTCCAATTTATATAAGGAATTAGCTCGAATGGCGTGAAATATATCTATATATCTAATCAACGCGTGTTGTGACCAGTTATAAATATACATCAGCCATGAAAGGGAATTCATGTAAGTGCACATATACATATAGATAATTAACTACAACAGATTATAATTAATTATGGCTATGTATGTGGTGTAGATCAGCTTTTAGGATTAGCTGTAGTCTAGTTTGGAATTATGAACTCTAAAGAGGGAGTTTATCCTTCTGGCCAGGAAGAAAATCTCCGTTTCCAGAGCGGGTAGCCGAGATCTGTAGAATTTAAGGGGCTCATCACGTGACCAAAACAGAGACAATCAAGCGTGGGATAATAGATTTTAATAACTAGATGTAACTATGGATACACACGACTAACTTTAAGCAAAACATACATATGTACATCTATATACAAGGAAAGAAAAGGTATAGAGAGAAAGTAATGAAATAAAAGGGAATGGCAGACAAAAACACAACTAATTAGCCTTTTTCAGAACCAGCAACGAACTTAAATCTCCTGTAAACAGGGGTACAATCTTAAACCCAGATATAGATCCATTAACTATACTTGCATGGCTTCGGTTTGAAAGTTCACACGAGGTCGTGTAGAGTTCGCTGGTTTGTCGTGCCATTTGAAAAGGCATGGGCCGTGAGGCGGTTGCATCCTTTGTCTGACAGAGAGAGAGATCCTGGCTTCCTCTTCCCCCGGGGTAGAGGAACCGGAAGGAGTGTAGAAGTGAAGTTGAAGTGAAGTTGAGAAAGTGTAAGCAAGACAGACTTTCAAAGCGTGGTGTTGTTTTAAAGACAACACCAACACACATGCCTCTTTTGGCTATGGGCCAATCAGGAAGTTGGATTTGTTGGCGGGATGAGCTCTCTTTGTCTGGTCTCAGACCCGAATTTGCATGTCCAGGGAGGAGCCGGTTTAAACCGTATTACGTGTGAAATTAAGAAAAAGCTTGAAATAATGTATCCCATTGCAATATGATATGCATAATCAATCAGGGTATCGCAAGACGATTAACCACATACCAAATTCGATGGACTTATAAAGAATATTACAAGTAAAACATGGTTACAGACATTTAAAATAATATCCTAAGTTAAGCTATCTAAAATCATTACAGTTACGTTACATAAACACACAATGTATGCAAACAAGAAAACATCACACTATTTGGACATCGAATAATTACATATAATTACATGTTACATTGAAAAGAGATTCTCCCATTGTGTGTGTGTGTGTGTGTGTGTGTGTGTGTGTGTGTGTGTGTGTGTGTGTGTGTGTGTGTGTGTGTGTGTGTGTGTGAAGAGGGGGGGTCGTGTCGCATTCCGATGGCATCTGGACAAGAGGTTAGATAAGGATTCATGTCTCAAAGATACAGAGAAACTTCTTTGCTAGATCCAGGCTGATTCAGAAATCAGTTTGATACGTTCAGACGTTACAAGTCCTAGGTTTTTTGTCCAACCAAACCAGTGCCACACAATTCTATGGAATCTCATTATCAATAATTATCAAAAAAAGTAGGAACTTTCAATTCAAGGTAGCTACTGTATGCAAAAACACAGAAAGTAGGAATTGTCACTTTTATGTAAATGGCTATAACTCTTGAACAAAATTAGATATCTTCACCAAACTTGGCATGCTTATGTATGAGGTCAATCTAAGGTTGCCAAAAACTTCGTGCAGATTTGCCACATGGTGACACTATAATACAAAAAAACCCCATAAAATTGGCTGTACCTATGGTACTGTTGATCTGATTGACTTCAAAATCTGCATACAGTGTCTTTGTCTCAGGTGCCATCATTGTTTATGAAGACATTCACGGATGATAAAAAACATGGCTGCCATCGGCCAATCAGATTTCAGCAGCTATTAGACAAGGTTAAGAATGGCCGATCGGAACGAAACTTGGTGGACCTATTTGACTCTTGGTCTAAGAGGTTTGTGGGTCTGAAACCCTATTGTAATTTTAAGGATTTTTCTTATTATTAGGGGCCAAGCACCAAAGGTGCGCAGGCAGCTATTGTATCCATTAGTTTTCTTCCTCTTCTTCTTCCGCTCTTAATGTATGGCAGACCATAGAACCACTTGCGGGAAAGTTATTAAATTTGGCACACAGATAGAGGACAGTGTCACCATTAACCAGAACAGTTTTGGAGTCATGACAATGTTTACGCCATTTTGAATTTTCCAAAAAACTACTTTTTCACCAAAGTTTAATCAGATCATTTTAAGACCATGCTGGCAAAAAGTTATCAAAAGCTTTTTGATAGACCCAACTATTCTCATATAGCCCATCAACGAATTCAAACTAGAGCACGCCAAAATGGACGTGAGGCTGTATCTCCATAACAGTGTGGCATATTAAGACGAAACTTGGTAGCTGTCATCACAAGCATGACATATAGATACCTGCACAGTTTCGGCACAGCACCACCTAGTGGTCATGAGATATGAAAAATGGTTAATTTTACTTAAAACTTCTGAACAGGTTGACCAAACATCAGGAGACTTGTACGGCATAAAGAGTCGAACAGTATCCAGTTTTCACCTTGGCCATTTTGAGCATCGGCCATTTTGTATTTTGAAGTAAAATGCTATATTTTATGAATGCATTGGCATATCATTACGAAACTTGGTATGTGTCATTGGCACCATGCCCTGAAAGTACTCAACATGTTTCGAGACAGAACCACCTTGTGGTCAAACAGTATAATGAAATTTTTAAAATGCTAATAACTTTTGAATAATTTTGCCTATTGTAATGAAAGTGGTCTTGATCGATTCTGTGAGTCATGCCGAGAACAATGATGCCAATTTGAATTTTGTTGAAAACCTACTTTTTTCACCTAATTCGATTCTGATTATCTTCAGACCACACCAGCCAAAAGTTATCAAAAGCTTTTTAATAGACCAAACCACTCTCATTTAACGCATCAACAAATGATGGCACGATGCTAAACTGAATCTGAGGCTGTATCTCTGCAACACTTAGTCATATTCACACCAAACTTTGTGTGTGGCACTGACACCCCACCCTGACCACACCACATCAATCTGGTGACAGTGCCAGCTATTGGTCAAACATGGTAAGCAATTAAATCATATAACAATTAATTGTATTTATGACTTTTCAACCATTTTGCCTAAAATCATATACAAATGTCTAAAATTGCTCTTTTTTAAAAATTTTTTTTTTTTTTTTACAGTCGGTCTTGATGCTCCCTGCCATGCTTATTTAGCTCCTCATTTAGCCTCTTTTTGATAGATTAGATTACTGCCCTAAATGCCTAATGGCGCATAGGGCAGCAGCCTCTTTTTGCTTGGCCCCTTAATTGCTGCTTGCAGCTTTATTTGTTTTTGGAATGGTCCATGGAATCTAACCAGGCTAACCTGGTGTCATCACAATAGGCTAAAGAAATTAAAAGTTGTTAGCAGTTTTAGAAATTGTCTTATATTTTTGGACATTTTTTGAGTGGCGCGGCCCCAAACTTTTTGAGTACCTTCAGGGCAGGGGGATGATGACACGTGTGGTGGAAATTCCCCTACTTCTCTGTATTATGACTGGCAATTGGAAACAGACAACAACAAACACATGCAACCAAAGGATGTCTTTTATATTATTTAATAGAGTAATTGATCCAATACTCAGCTGAGGGTGTTCTCTCTTTGTCTGCCTGTGACAGTGCAGTCAGTGGAGAGAAGGTGCTCAACAACATAGATACAGAAGCTTACATATCCCTTACTAGGGGAGCTTACTAGCTCGTGATTGACATAGTCACGCACACATACACACACACACACACACACACACACACACACACACACAAGGCGGAGGTCACACTAAAGAACAGAATGTACAGGTGCCAATGCCCTTCTACAAAGCTAAACATGTTATCAAAAGGATAACAGAAAATATTAAGGCACTTTATAATAATTTCTAACACATTTCCTTCCTTTTATCATTTTGATAACCCACATTTACACTCTTAGAATGTAACATCAGCAATGCACCTTCCCCGCACTACGGGGACTCCATCATTCATTTAAGATTAAAGATTTATTTGAGTTTAAAGATAACACAAGTATTGGAAAAGACTAAATACTGCGTTTTTTGTGAGGTATGGGCCCTGACGTTGCTGTTATTATTCAATCCCATTCTTCCCCTTTTCCAAATTTTCTCCCATTAGCACTATGCTAATCATACTTTGTGGAAGGCTCCCTTGGATACTTGTGTCTTTTACCATGTCCATAGTTAGGGCTTGAGTTTTCCATTGTTGACTCAGTTGTAGACAGATCCAGCAGCTTTCATTAGCTATTACTTCACTCTGCAAAAGTGCTAGGGCGCACGCCTGATTTCCATCGCATCTGGCTCTTGCCGTTCTAGCTTTCAGCTGGGCCTCTGTAAGGTTCATGTTAACAGTGGGAGATTCTCGTGGTGTTTTTCCTTGGATGTCGTCCTCTGTAGCTGCTGGGAGAGGCGTTACCTCCTGTATTACTTTTTCAATTGGGGTCTTTTTGGGTTGGGGCTGAGTCTGAACGGTTACCCAACACCATGCCTTGTCTACTCCAGCCATCTCCGTCATGCACCATAGGGAGTGGCCAAACAGACAACAAAACCAGCTTTTGGGTACGGGCGTGGTCATGTGGGTTTAATTTGCTTCGTGGGGACCCTTCATTCGTCTTGACGGTTATTGGTGCTAGGAGTGCAGGCACTGCCCCCTCGCACTCCTCCCACCTCACCGGAGCTTGGGGACACCATGTTCTGTTTTCTGAACAAAGGCCCTACCCACAACGTTCGGCTCTAGTCAATAATGATGTCCTTGAGGTCTTTGTGTTCCACCTCAAACACTTGTTCCACGTATCTAGTGCCCCTGAACTGATCAGATACTGGGTTGGTTGTGGCTACTGACACTTCAGCTATCAGCATGTACTTTTGTCTGGGCCTTGTTGTGTCTGTAAGTGGATGTCTTTTCACAATCACTTGCCTGGCAACGATCACTGGGTCTCGCCCATGTATGTTGAACTCCTTGACGGCTGCTATGGCAGTCTGACACACGAGTATTTCCTCGATGGGGGGTTTTAGGTGGAGTGCAGCTTCAGTCCTCAGAATGTTCCGGGTTCCCACATACTCATAGTTTACTGGTGTCTCTTAGTGTTCTCAGCAAGGGGTGGTATTTTCCTGCAGTGGGTGATGTGTATCCACGTGGTTCTCTCCCTCACTTTCACTGCGGTAGGGGTGGTTAGGAGGACTTGATAGGGTCCCACCCACCTTTTCTCCTTCCAGTTTTTCCTTTTGAAGCTTCTCACCAGGATCCAATTGCCGCTCTTCACCCTGTGGCTCTCACTCTCTCTGGGCTCTGGTATCACGTTTTGTACCTGCACAGAGACATTGGACAACACAGACAACAACCGTTCACAATATCGTAGCATTGTAACTTGACATATACCTGTGTTAGACGCCAGCGCCGTGGGGACCGGTTCCACGCCCGTGCGTGGAGGTCTGCTGAACAGGATCTCAAAGGGGCTCAAATTGTATTTGTTTCTCACGCTGGTTTTCATATACATTAAAACAATGGGTAGTGCTTTCGTCCACGTTAAGCCTGTCTCTTCTCAGCATTTCGCCAATTTGTTCTTTATTGTGCCGTTTTCCCTCTCCACTGCTCCTCCACTGGTCGGGTGGTAGGCGTAGTGACGTTTGAGGTCAAAGCCAAGATACTCACTCACGGCAGTTAAGGCCGTGTTCACAAACATGTTCACAAATTCTTTGGGGAATACCCCATCTAGGAAAAATTTCGGTGAGTAATACTTTGGCTACGGCTTGTGCATCTTGTTTTGTGCATAGAAAAGCCTCTACCCATTTGGAGAACATATCAACGATGACCAGGCAGTATCTCGTCCCCTCAGAAGGGGTTAATTCAATGAAATCCATCTGGAGGTGCTCAAAGGGTTCTATTGGTTTTGGATGTGCTGCCTGTGTCGCCCTGATTGGCCTGCCTGGGTTTGTGGTTGCACATATTAGGCAGCATTTACAAAAATTTTGGGAGTAATTAGTGAAGCCCTTTGTGTACCATGTCTGTGAGATCCTATCCATCATCCCTCCTTTTGACACATGGTCTAGACCATGTTCCAATTTAGCATACTGAGGGAAGAGATGCTTTGGGAGACATGGCTTGCCATTTGGGCCCGTCCACACTCCTTCTGCGTTCTTCGAAGCCCTAGCTGCCTGCCATTGTTTTCTTTCCACAGCATCTGAAAGAGATTGCATATCTGTTAATGAACAATTTCCTGTTTCTGTGTGTGTTTTTATGTGAGTCAGGGTGAGTGATACTCTAGGTGTTCGATTTAGCTGCAGTCTTCGCAGCAGCATCTGTTCTGGCGTTTCCTGTAGAAACAGACTCATTATTCTTTGTGTGTGCTTCACATTTACAAACAGCAATTTCTTTTGGAAGAAGAATAGCCTGTAAGAGATCATTTATTAATGCACCATTCTTTATGGGTTGACCTGAGGATGTTAAAAAATCCCGCTGTTTCCACAGTGTTCCAAAATCATGTACTACCCCAAATGCATATCTGCTATCTGTATAGATAGTGACTGTTTTCCCTTCTGCCGTCTTACATGCTTCTGTAAGTGCCACTAATTCAGCAGCTTGTGCAGAATACTGGCTTGGCAGCTGTCCAGACAGTAATGTTTCTGACTGTGAGACAATGGCAAAGCCTACTTGGTTAAGGCCTGTGGTGGGGTCCCGTGATGCGGAACCGTCCACGAACAGTGTCAGTTCACTGTTCTGTATAGCTTCTTCCTGTAGATCAGGACAGGGGCTACATTGAATCTGCATCATTGCTACACAGTCATGGGGACTGCCTTCCCCTTCAATTGGCAATAGGGTGGCAGGATTGAGGGTATTGCAGTGCTTAATTGTGATGTTAGGCATCTCCAACAATGCTGCATTATACCTTAGCCACCTTGCTGCTGTTAGATGACAAACCTTGTTATCCTGTAACAGCAATGTCACTGCATGAGGGACCATTAAAGTGAGGTCGTTGTACCCCACAATATCCATTTTCTGCTGCGGCTACTGTGCGTGCACACACAGGTAGGCCCACTGCAACCAGTTGTAATTTCGCCGAGAAATACTCCAATGGTCTGAGTTTGCCTCCACGATCCTGTAAAAGAACAGAAATCATTGTTCCATTTTTCTCGTCTACAGCTTGCACGAATGGTTTTGTGCTATCTGGTATGCCTAATGTGGGTGTGTTTTGCAGCTGTGTTTTTAACTGGACGAATGCTTTCTCGGCCTCCGGGTTCCACTGTAGGCCTTAAGGCCCAGTTGTTTTTGCTAATCTTATCAATGGAGCCTCTGTATCTGAATAATGTGGAATAAATGAATCACAGAGCATGTTGCACCGAATCTACTAGAAATGTGGTAGAAATATTCTCTACCTTGAGGGTGAGTTGGGGAAAGAGTTTGTGAGCCTCATTCTTTAGCATAGAGTAACATAAATTAGAATTAAAGGAAAGCAGGTCTTCATTGCAATGAGAAGGAAAAAGAGGGTTTTGAAAAGAAGAGCTTTGTCCTACCTGACTGGACTTCCCTCCCCACCTCGGCATTCAATCCGCATTCTCACCGCTCTCGTACTCTCGCTCGCATTCTCCCGGACACTCCTTCGCCCAGTGCCCAGTCTTTCCATAAATAAAACACTCATTTCTTCTCGTCCCTGTTCCTCTGCCACGTCCATGTCCCCTGCCTCTGCCTCTTCCTGGAAAAACACCATGTCCTCTTCCCCTCTCCGCTTGGTCCGTAACTACTTTGAGCAAAGTGAGCTGGGCCTGCTCCATTTGTCTCTGTCCTTTTTATTTTTTTATTTTCAGTTTCTTCTCTCAAGACTTTTCCTACATGGACGGCATATTGCAGGGCAGTAGTGAGATTACTGGTATCCAGCGTCACACACAATCTTTTCATGAGGTCGGCCGTAGACTTGCGTAAGCCATTCACGAATACAGACCGTAAGTGTGCTTTATAGGCGGATAGTGGAACCTCTCCTATTTGCGCGGGCAGCTCCAGTCCGCTGTGAATGTTGAAGAGGTCCTATAACCTTGCTAGGTACTGAGTGGCATTTTCTTGATCTTCTTGCTTGCATGTATGAATCGCGGTTAGGTCCATTCTGACTGGGAAAGCCTCCCTAATGGCTGTGCACAATGCCGTCAGTCTGTCTCGATACGGTGTGTTGTCTTCATGATCCCACCTGACACGTGTAGTCTGTGCGTCGCCTATCCATTTGTAGACAAGCTTTTCTAGGCCGATGCCCAGTTGGGTAGCCAAGAGCCGATGTAGCTCGTGTATAGTTGGCCTGAACTCGTGACAGAATGTCTGTAACTCCTCAGCAAACTTCGCGCCCCCCCTTCTATTCCGGGGAGGTGGGCCATAGCTCCTTGCATGCCCTTATTACAGACCAGGGTCTGAAAACCATCGTGGGTCCATCTGGTCCGGACATTTGTATCATGGGCGCCAGGAAGATCGCGTCATCATTCATGGAGGCATTTAGGATCTTTGTCTGAGTCTTGTGGCGGGTGTGCTTGGACACTGGAGAGGTCAGGATTTCAACCCCAGGCGCGTTGTCGTGATTGTCAAGGAGTTCATGCACTTCATCGTAGGGGCCTGGTCTCCTGGACTGGTCATCATAGCGTGGTGGTGATGTGTCCGCTGTTAGTGGGTTTGGTTGTGGGCCGGGTGGGGCTGCGGCGATGCATTTGGGTGCCTGTCGTCGTCGGGGAGGAGGTCCATCCAAGTCAGGGTCTACATGTGAGGTACTCAGAAGATGCAGATTAATATCATCTAACTCATTCTTATCACTATTTGTTTGTTCTTGTCGAGTCAGTCTACTGCGTGCCTCAGTCTGCCATATTTTAAAAGCCTCCCAGTCCACCTGTTTGTCCCTTTTTACTTCGTAAAAAGTTTCATAAGTTTCATTTACATTCATAATCTCGCAGCCTTAGTTTTACCTCGCTTAATTTCTTGACACCTCAGTGATCTATACTGAGGAAATCCGAATTTATGCCACCATTTTACTTGTCCCAAACATTTTACTCCGTACTTTCTGAGCATTTCGCGATACAATGAGCTTTGGACTTGACCTAAATTTAATTCCCTTAAAACATCATCCTCATCAGTATCCTTACAACAACATGGGCAACAGTTTGTACTTTTACAGTTCCCCATCTCTGCAGCTATCTATATTCCAATTCCAGTCAATATAAATTTGTCTCCACAAATTTTAATGTGCATGCACTATTACGATGAAGTCATCAGTTCAAAGGAGCGTACCAAACACTCTGAGTGTACCAAACAGAAGTAGTTTTCCTCACCTTTATTCGTTGGTTCCCGCGTTGGGTCGAGAGGTCCGCGGTCTCCTACGGCATTTTCTGTCATGGAGAAGACTCAAAGCGTCTACTCACGGGTCCTCCTATTGACCAATGTCCCCGGACCGTCCCATCAACCAACGGGGAACCCTGCTCGCAGCGCCAGGAAATGTGGTGGAAATTCCCCTACTTCTCTGTATTATGACTGGCAATTGGAAACAGACAACAACAAACACGTGGAACCAGAGGATGTCTTTTATATTATTTAATAGAGAAATTGATCCAATACTCAGCTGAGGGTATTCTCTCTGTGTCTGCCTGTGACAGTGCAGTCAGTGGAGAGAAGGCGCTCAACAACATAGATACAGAAGCTTATATATCCCTTACTAGCTCGTGATTGACACAGTCATGAACACACACACACACACACACACACACACACACAAGGCAGAGGTCACACTAAAGAACAGAATGTACAGGCGCCAATGCCCTTCTACAAAGCTATACATGTTATCAAAAGGATAACAGAAAATATTAAGGCACTTTATAATAATTTCTAACACACACGTACCGAGTTTCGTAACGATTCTCCAATGCTTTTGTAAAAGAGGCAATGTAGGCGCTAAACAAGCATCAGAGCATGACCAACAGTTCGGTTTGGTCTATCAACAGGAATTCAATAACTTATTGCTGGCATGGACTGAAGATGATCTGTGTCAATTTTTGTGAAAATCAGACAAACATTTGAAAAGCAAAAATATGCTTTTTCCATATCTCATGAGCACTAGGTGGCACTGTTCCAAAGTGGTGCAGGTAACCTTATTTCATGGGGACTATGACATATACTAAGTTTGGTCTGAATATGCAAAAGCGTTATGGAGATATAGCCTCACGTCCATTTTGGCAGCATCAAATTCGTTTGTATGTTTTTCAAGAATGGTTTGCCTAATGAACTTGCATTCGATAAGTTTTTGTCTGCATTATCTGATGATCTCACTCGGTTTTGTGAAAATTGGACAATTGGTCTAGGAGGAATTTTTAAAAGTTGGTTGTCAAAGCATTTCAAATTATCGGACAACAAGTCCAGCCAATCATTCTCATGACAAGGCATTCAACTCAGCACGAGCCAAGCAATCAGAGGAAAAATTAATTTTGTTTCTAGCCCTTATGGTTCAGACTTGGTTTTCCAAGTCAAATCAAACCAATTTATTGTCATGTGCACCGAAATACAATGAATTTTTTACTTGCAAATACAGTGGATATAAAAAGTTTACACACCCCTGATAAAATGGCAAGTTTTTGTGATGAAAAAAGTTTAACCAAGATAAATCATGTAAGTTTTCCCACCATCAGTATGAAATTACAATGTATAAAAAAAGTGAAAAACAATCAAACATTTTAGGGAAAAAATAAAAAAAAAAGTTACAATAACCTTGCTGCACATCTCTGGGCTACAGGGGAGGGTGGCTAAACAGAAGCCCTTTCTCATAACAAGCAAGCTCAAATAAATCACACCAAACCATGTGGCAAAATGTGTTATGGTCTGATGAGGCCAATTCCAAAAGGTATGTTTAGTGCAAAAAAAAAAACAAAAAAAAAACACATCAACACTACACCATAAACTACCATAAATTGTTAGTGTAGACTGTTTATTACTATAAACAGAAATTATTGGGATTAGGATTTTATTACCCAAAAAAGACTATGTGGTATAATAAAATCATATGGCGCTTCAACAAAGTATTAGTTTACGGCAGCGGTTCTTAACCTTTTTGCGAGTGCGACCCACTTTTAAGAATGACAATGTTTTGTGACCCTAACCCACCCGCCCCCCCAACCCCCCAACCCCCCAACCCCCTAACCCCCTAAAACCCCAGTGTTTGGTTTTTGCCAAACATAGCACTTTTCATTTAAACCAAAAAGTTCTATTTTGGATTCATCTGTCCACAGAACATTCTTCCAATAGGCTTCTAGCTTATCCACGTGGTCTTGAGGAAACTTCAGACAGGCAGCAGTGTTCTTTTTGGAGATTAGTGGCTTCTTCCTTGCTATCTTGCCATGCACACCATTCTTGTTCAGTGCTTGCCTGATGGTGGACTCATGAACATTGACAAGAGTGGCCTGTAGGTCCTTAGATGTTACCCTGGGGTTCTTTGTAACTTCTCGCAATATTATTTGCCATGCCCTTTGAGTTATTTTTGCTGGATGATTTTGCTGGGAGAGTAGTGCTGAATTTCCTCCATTTCTATATCATCTGCCTCACAGTGGATTGGTGGAGGCCATGCTCTTCAGAAATGTTTTTTGGAGGTTTACATACCTTTTCTGGCAAACATATGTAATGCAGTATAATTTTGCTCAACAAATAAGTGTAAAAACTATAATGTTTTTGCATCATTTGTTTAATTGTATTGCCTTTCTCTAGTTTTAGGATGAAGATCTGATTACATTTCAGGTCATATTTATGCAGAAATACAGAAAATTGTAAAGGGTTTCACAAACTTTCTAGCAGCACTGTACAGTTAAGATGGCACACACAGAGAGATAATTGGGATGGGGGGTTGAAATAAAAAATACGTTTTTGAAATAAAAAATATGTGATTGGCATCTCTTCTGCCATGTAAAACTGAAATCTGAAATAAAAGCTAATCAGTTAAGCAGTCTAACGGGTGAGGAACAGATTTGGGATGCCCTGTCCTATACCCATTCCCACTGTATGTCTACCTGAGACATTTGCTTTACGAAGAGCATTTCCTTTAATACAGAGACTTACCCATCAGCGAGATCACCACATTTCTATAAAGTAACAGTAAATGTAGTTTCTCGTAGGTTATTCAGTGAAAAGCTAAATATTTTATACTTCTTAAATTCTGTATTTATTTGTATGCATCAACTTCTTGCCCATATTCACCTCCAAAACAGACAGGAAAGTACTCAGCCCACAGTACTATGACTGTCCAGAGTTTCTTATATATTCTGTAGAAGAACAGGGGGCAGGCAGAATTTCTTACAAGAGACCAGAAAGAGACAGAAAGCTAAAACAAAGCATTTAATGTTACAGCCCCAACAAACAAAAAGTAAATTTTTTTCTAGGTGTCAGTTAGAGGGAATACACAATCCACTAGAATTCAATGGCAAATGGCAAATTCTATGGCACAAGAAATCAAGTATGTGTAAGAATAACATCAAATAGGCTCACAGACTGAAAAAGCAAACACAGTATGTTTTAGGAGATTTTGCCAGTAATACTATTTAATTATCTGTATAATTTATTGGTTCTTTAATTATGTTGTTAATTCAAAGGGCAAGTTCACATGCGGATTTAACAAAAACATTATGACAAAACCATGATTTGTGCCACACTGACCATTTGTGCAATGTAAATGCTTTTAATGTGAAAACCAACCTAGAGGCTCCTCACAAGACATTCATCTTTAACATGTCACAGTACAAAAGAACAATTCATATCCATGCATATATCTCATTGTCCTTCCAGGCATGTATTGTACACTCTACTGCACTTGGAACACATTGATCTTGCTGGTATTCTTCAGTGTCTGTCTGCGGTTACAAAACCAAACTCGTACAACCTCTCTGTCATAATTCAGTTCCTTGGCAATTTCTGTGATCTCCTGCCCAGTTGGAAGTGCATTTTTCTCAAAATAGCTGTTCAGAACCTCGATGGCTTGTGGTGTGAAACTGGTGCGGCGTTTGCGTTTCTTGGATGGCTCACCTCCCACAAATTCCATTAGATTTTGCTGGCCCTTCTGGTTCCATAGCTCTGCTTCAGCAAGCCAACGCTCTAGAACAGGTTTTAGCTTCTGGGCACTCTTAGGCGTTATATCAAGCTTCTCAAACCTGAAATGGGTCAGATCTTAAGATGCTTCAGATCTTTAAGAGGCCTGGATGTCCAGAGGTATCATGTATTATTAATACAGTGAAACAGAGAATAAATAGAGTGAGAGGGAGCAATAAAGCAAGATAAAAAACAAACTGACCTGCAGATTGCAGACTGGCTATAAGCTGGTCCCTCAGTAGCTGTAAGAGCTTGACCCACTTGTGTTTGCGTCAATCCCAATGAAAGCCGTCGAATCTTAAAGTTTTTGGCAAATTCACGGATCTCTTCCAGATTAATGCCCTCTTCTTCAGTCACCCCAGACTGTGGCTCTAAATATAACAGAGTAGAAGGGTTTCAACTCCCACAGTTTAAGTCCAGTGGCACACAAAACATACCCTGCAGCAGTATTGAAACAGTCAGCATAAACACCTTCAGTTAATACATGTTAATAATCATAATATGATCTTGGTTATCTCTCTATGCATACAGCTCTTAAATATCCTCCCAAAACTATCCCACAGTAAAGAATGTATACAATGGATATCAAATGTCAAGACCATTAATAAGATAACACTGACAAATGTTATCTTATTAAAAATGTTATCATATGTGGAAAATGACATTAGAAACAGTTTTTAAAAATTACATTTACTTGAGAATTAAACAGAATGTTTTCAGAGTAATCTTTAAAAGATTTTCACCATTTACTAATAATTTGGCTTTATTACACTAGTACTCCTGTATTTCAGACGTCTTCTTGGGATCAGGGCTCTAACTAGACATTGCAAGGACATTTATCTTCCTGACCTGTATATGTGTTTTGGTTCATTGTCATGTTGAAAGGTAGCTCATTTAGCTTGAGCTTCTTGCAGAGTGTGAATTATACAGTAACATTTGACTTTTTTTCCTCCATGGATGTTTGTACAGGGATCCTTTTTAACACAGGTGCATGTTTCAATGAACTGAAGTCTGACACTAATTACATTATCTAGTTTATATAATGTTATGTCTATTAGCCCAGCTAATAGACATATTACATAACAAATATCATTATGATCAACTATTACATATTACTTTCTCAAAATTGGTATTAAGTTAAACTCACACCATATATAATCATAGGAAATAGAAAGTACACTCTCCTTCAATTCTATGTTTTTATTCATCAGGGCCTAATCAATAATTGTGTGGTCCTCACCAACTTCTATTAACAAACAAATAACAGTCATGGTCCAGGCCAATACTCATGTGTCTTTCCCTGTGTTTCCCAGTTTTCCCCCTTCCTCTCGTTTCTGCCCATACATGCAGCAGTAGCTCTTGCTCCACTTCCAGTTCCCCAAGTACCAGATCCCCTTGTAGAACACCGTCTGCCTCCACCACAACACTTCTCAGGAGACCCCAGTGCCTGTCATGGGTTCCTCACCTTCAAGCAACAGCCATGGTCTTTTGGAGCCAAAATTGCATACATCATCAGGAAGAGCCCTCTCCTGGGTTACAGCCATCTGTGAAGCTCAAAGTCCCATCTGTTCCAGCTACTCTGCCTTTGCAGATGAATTCAGACGGGTCTTCGACCATCTCATCAATGGTCGTGAGATGACTAATCAACTGTTAACCTTCCAGCAAGGCAGCTGCAGTGTCCAGTGTCGCAGCTGGAACAACAAGCCCGTCCTGGCCGGAGCCGTCTCCCACACTCCCTACCCCACTTCAGATGTTGCTCTGCCCCCCGTGCTCTGCTGAGGATGTCGCTCTGCCTCCTTGCTCCGCTGAGGACGTCACTCTGCCTCCTTGCTCAGTTGGGGACATCACCCTCTCTCCCTGCCCAGATGATGATTTCACCCCGCACCCTGCCCCGCCGTGGGTACCCCTCTGGTCTCGCCGTAGGTGCCGCTCTACCCAGGGATCCAGGTCAAGCACATGCAGAGTGGAGGGCTCTGAGGGCTCGAGCCCCTGCCCTATTTCAAAATTAATCAAAAGTGCCCCTCTCAACAATTATCAATAAAACAATGCATTTGAATTATAATTGAATTATTAATATGACAACGTGTACAAAACAATAACGAATCACTCAAAAGTCCCCTGTCTGAGATGTTGTTGCCATAATGCGTTGCTATGTGTTCCATCTTGTTTCGGACTTGACTGACAGAGCGGCAATCTGACCCGCGTATGTCGCACTGAGCATACTCCCGCGAGACGAAGTGCGAGAAACAACATGGCGGCTTTCTGCTGCTAGTTTCTCAGCCATAGCAACAGCACCAAGCAACGGAAAACATAAAACTTTACATCGCCCAACAATATCTCTCTCCGACGACCTGGAAGAACTTGAGGAATTTATCGATTACTACTACTACACGTATATCAACATGAACAAGGAAAAAATCAATGACAAAGCCAAAGGCAAACACGCCACAACACCTACCCACAAGCGTCGACATCCATCAAGTTCACCGAAAGAAGCCGAAGACCACCAAATTTCACCATGCTGTGCAGAGGTTAGTGACAATTTACACTCCATCAACAGTAAACTGTCAGGACTTGATGCAAGACTGTAACTGGTTGAAGTTTTACACAAAGAATTCCAGGCAATACATGAAAGCCTGGAGTTCAGCCAGGAGCAAGTTGCAGCGCTAACAAGAGAAAATAAAACACTACTCCTATCCGTTAGCGAACTCACGACACAGATCTCATCAGTGACCAAAGAAAACAAACAAATGAAAGAAACCATACTGGATCCACAAGCGCACAGCATGAGGGACAATATAATTTTTTCCGGGATCCTAGAACAGCCATCCGAAGACTCAGAAAACATCATTAAGGACTTCATGATCAGTAAACTAAAAATCTCACCCGAAACAGCAACAAATATAGCATTCCACCGAGTTCATCGCTTAGGAGGGAAAAATCCCCAAAGTAAAGGACCAAGACTAACTAAATCCCATATTCTCCTAACTAAGTCATCCATTATACAAATATCTATCTATCTATCTATCTATCTATCTATCTATCTATCTATCTATCTATCTATCTATCTATCACATACAAAGGGGGGGAAAGCTTATTTCAAAAACTCTCTGGAAAAAGACAACCTGTCTATATATCTATCAAACTATCTATAGAGCTGTAGTTATAATCTTTTTTTTCCCTCTCTCTTCCCCTTTATTATTATTATTATTATTATTATTATTATTATTATTATTAGTTATTATATTACTACTACTACTATTATTTAATAATGTTATTATTATTAGTAGTAGCAGTAGTGGTAGTATTAATCTATTTATTTATTTCCTATGGTTTACTGTACAAATACCAACGTCTATTGGAGATGAATATTTGTCTATCTCTCTATCTATCCATCTACTTCTAGCTAAACTACCTACACATAGGAGCAGTGGTAGCTCAGTGGTTAAGAAGTTGGGCTACTGATCGGAAGGTTGTGAGTTCAAATCTCAGCACTGCCAAGCTGCCACTATTGGGCAGTTGAGCAAAGCCCTTAACCCTCAACTGCTCCCTGGATGCCGCAGCAAAAATGGCTGCCCGCTGCGGGTGTGTTCACGGTTTGTAGTGTGTGTGTTCACTACTCACAACTCCTAATGTGTGTGTATTAACTTGGATGGTTTAAATGCAGAGGACAAATTCCAAGTATGGGTTACCATACATTGGCCTTCACATGTCACTTTCACTTTTTCAATAAGCAACCTTCATCCATTACCTATCTATCACTTACATTAAAAAAAATTATTTCCAGTATCCTCTAGAAAAAGACAACATATATATATATATATATATATATATATATATATATATATATATATATATATATATATATATTTTTTTTTTTTTTTTTATCCATATACCGATCTATCTATAGTCTAGCTACCTATATATCTATCTATAGTCACTGTTCCCCTTTCCTTTTACTATACAAACACCAACTTATCATACTTGACATGAATACAAATACCAACCTTTTATACTTCATACGAATATCTATCTATGTACCTATCCATCTATCTATCTATCTATTTTTCTGTCATCCTACCTATCCACCTGGTTCTAGCTAACCTACCTATACAAATAGCAACCTTCTTTCAATATCTATCTATCTATCTATCTATCTATCTAATCTACCCATCAACCCATACAAATACCAACCTTTCATACTTGATATGAATATCTATCTATCTACCTATCTTCCTGTCATCCTACCTATCCACCTGGTTCTAGCTAACCTACCTATACAAATAGCAACCTTCATCCAATATCTGTCTGTCTGTCTGTCTGTCTGTCTGTCTGTCTGTCTGTCTGTCTGTCTATCTATCTATCTATCTATCTATCTATCTATCTATCTATCTATCTATCAGTCAATCTATCTATCTGTCCATCCATCCAACTATCAGGTATTGTCATATCAGACACTCACATGTATAATGATTACATGTGAATACTTACATAAAATAACACTTTAAATCCCACAAATACCACTGATCCGATGTCCATTACACCCGTGCTGGCCCCTTACCCCAGCCTCAATACACGCATGCGCACAATACACACTATCCCTAAAACCACACAGAACAAAACTCCTTGGATATAAGCTTGACTGCCGTACATTAATTAACCGCACTGATGTCTCATGCACCAGCCAATGTTCACCAAAAACTCCAGACCACCACCTTTTATCCTCTGTTGTTTAATGTTATTCTTTGTTCATCTATCCAGCCCCTTGTTTTATATTTTAGATACACACCACCATCCTTACATACAAATCAACCCATTACAATAACACCAACAAGTAACCCAGTGGCTTCACAGCAGCACTCACATAAACCTATTAGCATATCATCTCACACTCACGCATCAGCATACAACAATAGTACACCAGTGACAAACACAACAAAAGATCTCTCAAAAACATGTCATCAAATGCCTGACATGGAACATCCGTGGTATTGGCTCTCAGGTGAAACAAACCAAAGTACTACAGCATCTCACTGCACTTAACGCAGATATATGCCTACTTCAAGAAACACATCTCTCAGAAACAGACAGTCACACACTCCACAATTTAACCACATTTTCTCTGCCCACTACAACACCAAACAAAGAGGTGTAGCAATTTTGATAAGCAGAAAAATCTCATTCAAACACACCACTACTATTACCGACCCCGAAGGCAGATACATCATAATAAACATCTCTAACAACAACACCCCGATAACCATAGCAAATATATATGGACCAAATACAGACAACCCTTCTGCCTTCTGTACCTTTTTCACACATATCGCCAACTTACCGGACTCCCCAATCATAATCAGCGGTGACTTCAACACAGTCATCAACCCAGAATTAGACAAAACCACTAGTACACGTAAGACACGGAACTGGCAGACCACCAAAACAATAAGACAATACATGTCTGACTTTGGACTTGGCGATTGTTGGCGACTGCAACACCCAAACACCAAGGAATATCCGTATTTCTCACCAGCAGACCATACACATTCTCGGATTGATTATTTTTTTACCCAGCAACTCATTAATACCAGCTACAGCAATCACACAAATTCATTCTATTACAATTAGTGATCATGCCCCTGTATCCTTCACATGGAATAGAAGTCACCTTCAGAAGACAGTCTTTAGATGGCTCTTTAACACATTACTGCTCAAAGATCCAGAATTTGATAGCTTTATCAAAAGAGAATGGGCATCCTTCATAGAAAAAATTGATTCACCAGAAACCCCATCAACACTGCTATGGGAAACAGGGAAAGCCGTACTCAGAGGGAAAATAATATCCTATGCATCATATAAGAAAAAGAAAAACACTGAAAATGAAAATAACTTAGAACAAAAAATAAGGGAATTAGAGCGTTTAACAGCAACCAACCCCACAGAAAGTACAGAAACGGAGTTAAGAAAACTCAAACTAGAATATAATGACCTTATAAATGAAAAACCTGATTCCTAATACAAAGACTTAGACATGAAAACTTTGAAAATAATAATAAATCTGGAAAATTCCTAGCAAACCTCATAAAACGAAATAAAGAAAAAACAACAATCCCAACTATCAAGAACTCAGCAGGAAAGACAAACTCCAGAGGAAATCAATAATACATTCAGATCATTCTTTCAAAACCTATACTCATCACCCGCAGATCCAGACACGGAAGACATTAATAAATTTCTAAATAATATCAAACTACCAAAACTAACTGAAGAACAAGCAATTTCCATGGATAAACCGTTAGAACCAGAAGAGATCTATAACGCCCTTAACAACATGCCTAATAATAAAGCACCAGGTCCTGACGATTTCCGGCTGAATTCTATAAACAGTTTGGACTATCCTGGCACCACTATTCAACAGATTAGTATCTGAAATTAAACAGAATATGACACTACCGACAGAAATGAATACTGCCACTATATCACTTCACCTAAAACCCAACAAAGACCCCATTTTACTCTCTAGTTACCACCCTTTATCAGTGATCAACACAGACACAAAATAATAAGCAAGACCCTAGCTAATAGAATTGAAACAATTATCCCTTTAATAATCAACCCAGATCTAACTGGATTCATTAAAAAGACAGTCAACCACTAACATGTGCAGACTCCTTAACTTGATACATTACACATCACATAAAAATCTAGAATCAGCAATAGTAACACTTGACGCAGAAAAAGCCTTTGACAAAATGAACTGGAAATTTCTACTCACCACACTTCATAAATCTGGTTTCGGTGAATCATTTATTCATTGGATAAAAATACTCTACACATCACCAAAGGCCACAGTTATCACTGATGGACTAATATCACAAAGTTTCACACTGCAAAGAGGCACTAGACAAGGATGCCCACTCTCTCCATCCCTATTTGCCATCTTTATAGAGCCATTAGCCGCAGCAATAAGACAAAATGTAAATATTAATGGGATCCAGACAGCAAACACAGAACACAAAATCAGCTTATATGCTGATGATATTGTACTCTTCTTAGAAAAGCCTATAAAATCAATAGAAGAAACTATTCACACAATCAAAAAATATTCCAACCTTTCCAATTATTCAATTAACTGGAACAAATCATCTATACTCCCTCTCAACATGAAACTCCCCGAAACTACAGTACAACCACTACCTATCCCCATAAGCACAGACTACATCACCTATCTTGGTGTCAAAATCTCCACCAAGCTGTCAGACCTTCATAAACTCAATTTTATCCCTTTATTGAATACCATAAATAATGATATCCAACGCTGGATAAACCTCATGCCACTCCAAAGGCATGCTCACGCCTGAGGCAGATGAGGCGGCCTACCAAGTCATGTTCATGCCAGAGGCTGACGAGGTGGCCTACCAAGTCATGTTCACGGCACAGGCCGATGGGATGGCCTACCAAGTCATGTTCCAGTCAGAGGCCGATGGAATGGCCTATCAAGTTGTATTCCTGCAAGAGGCTGACAGAACTGCTCCCCAGCTGCTCTGAAAAAAGACCACATTATAGACAATGCCTGCCTTGGAACCTTGAACTTAGTGTTGACATCTTGTCCAGAGGGCCCGGACCACCATGAGGGGGAGTTTTGGAAAGGTGCTTTGGGAGAAGCGCCCTTGGTGGGGGATCAGTCAGATATTTCCAGAGCGCTGAGCACTCAGCAGCCCAAAGTGCGACAGCGCACACTTCCAGGTTTTTGTCTGCCTGCGTCTCATTAAAGCTTTTAACTGCACTTGCTGAATATGCTGAATGTGATCTGGGATAAGAGGCTAAAAAGAAAGCATCAGATACACAGATTGATGAAGAAAGCATCATAGAATTAGATTATTTTTCAGCGTAAACATCAAACAGATCCAGGTGTAGTATAGAAATATTACATCAGTCCAATCAAGTGTATATTAAGTTTGCCATCAAAAAAGAACTATGTGACCTATTATGACCCTAAAAATGAAAGGGGGCACTCTTTCCAGAAGCAGTGGTATAGTGACAGTCCCTGGCTTCAATATTCACCTGAAAATGACAGAATGCACTGTTTCAGCTGTCGATTATTTATGAGCCATGAAGACAGGTTCAAAAACCAAGGTGGATGGATGACAGCTGGTGTTGGAAGAAAAAAAAATGGAAGAATGCAAAATAAAAGATCAAAGAGCACAGTAGTAGTGTGTCATATGCTGAGTATGATAAGATGGCATGCACTCAAGAGAAATGCTTTAATCACAGCATTTGAAAGAGCTGACCAAGAAATGCTTGCTGCCAGAGAACAGGAAAGACAGAGGAACAGGTCCCTGTTGTCACGTTTCACTGATGTAACTCTGTTCCTGGCAAGACAAGGAATTGCCTTCCATGGTGATGATGAAAGGTCTTGTAGTTAGGAAAGTAAGGGAAACTTTCTAGAGCTAGTTTAACTCCTAGGGAAATATGACCACATACTACAACTCCATCTTAAGTGAGTCAAAGAACAAAAGCAGTCCAAGACACAACCACAGGTGTCTCTCCTTTCATATTTAATGCAGAATGACATATCAACCCTTTGTACATTCAAAAAGTCATATGCCGCAAAATCCAAGATGCATCAATTTTTTTTTTTTTTTTCAATTTTACTTGATGAAACCACTGACATCTCCCATACAGAGCAAGCATCATTTGGCATAAGATTTGTGCATCAGATGGTAATAAAATAGCACTTAATTGGCTTGTGCCTTGTAGATTCCACAACAGGAGAAGAGCTTGAGAAAATGGTCATGAGAGTTCTCAGTGAGAACGACCTCAGAGTGGAAAACATATATGGCCAATATATGATGGGGCTGCTAATATGAGTGGTCACTACAAAGTATTTCAATCACAAATCCAACAACAAAATGAAAAAGCGCTGCTTAAATTTAGTGCTTGAGGAATCGGCAAAGTCAAGCATTCCTCTGGCAAGCTTTTTTGCTTTGGTGGAAAAGCTTTATGCTTTCATTGCAAACACCTTAAAGTGGCATGCTTCTTTTGTGAAGACACAGAAAGAAATGTATCCAGACCAGCGTCTAATGGAACAACTAAGGCGCTCTGACATTCGGTGGGCAATCTAGGGAGAAAGCCTTGAAGACCTTAAAGAAGACCCTGCCAGCAGTTGTGAAATTCCTGACCACACTAATAAAACAAGACCAACCTGATGCAGCTGTTGGAGAAGCAAAGATACTGCTGCATACAATAAACCTTGTATTCCAAGCCTAATATCAACTGGTGAAAATATATGCTACCAGTTTCCACAGCCACAGTGGAGCGTTCATTCTCGAAGCTTAAGCTGGTCAAGTCCAGATTGAGGTGTCTCTGTGGACAGAAAATGCTGTCTGATTTGCTGCTACTTGGCATAGAGAGGGTCATTCCCATCGACAAAGAGGAAGTTATCAACATCTTTTAACAGATGGTTCCCAACAGAAGGGAACCATCCAAAAAATTCAGTTCACAGTTCAGCAAGCAGTGCTACAGTGAAACTCATCTCTAACCTTTGTGATAATCTGTCCAGATGCAGATGCAGGTTTTTATATCATAATGTTATAATTTTAAAGATCCTGTTGGATTCATCTCTCCACTATTTTTTTTTTTTACTTTTTGTTGTTATTCTTCTGCTCATTGTAAAAATAAAAACAAGAATTTTATATCAGTAGTCCCATATTCATAATTGACCACACAGTCTGTTTACAATTTGTACCATGGTGATAATAATAAGATAATATATCTTATTATTAGTAATTATAACATAATCAATATATTATAATATAATATAATCTTATTATTAGCTATATTGGAATTACTACCTAGTGATAGATGCCCCTTTTCACATCTGAGCCCCTGCCCCTGAGGAATTCTCTGCACATCCCTGGTACAGGTCCTCCTAAGCTCGGGCCCATCTGGACTAGCCTTTGATGGGTCCCTTTGACAGGGGAGTACTATCATGGTCCGGGCCAAGACTCCTGTGTGTTTCCCTGTGTGTGTGTGTGTGTGTGTGTGTGTGTGTGTGTGTGTGTGTGTGTGTGTGTGTGTGTGTGTGTGTGTGTGTGTGTGTGCGCGTGGACTCATCCAGCGGTAGAGAAAAAAAAATCTGCCAAAGTTATATCCATGCTCTTTTCTCTCTCCATGTCACATGCCATCATGACAGCATGGTCATGCACTGTTCAGGCTGACAGGGGCAAGTCTTATTTTCCGAACGATTGTCTCCTTGTTTTGGTAATCCACAGACAGTTCAGTTGCCATACTCAACATGCATGACTTTACATATCCTCTGTCAGTAAAAGGTTTTCCGTGTCTTACAATCTCCACTGAGCTAGCAAAGCTGGCAGCATTCAGGCTACCAGTTGCCCCTGTCCACGGCTTGCAGTTTACGTTGGAGCTCCGTGCACACCTTCCATCGGCTGCAATGCCTGTGGCAAAAAGGGATATACAGGTGCATCTCAATAAATTAGAATGTTGTGGAAAAGTTCATTTATTTCAGTAATTCAACTCAAATTGTGAAACTCATGTATTAAATAAATTCAATGCACACAGACTGAAGTAGTTTAAGTCTTTGGTTCATTTAATTGTGATGATTTTGGCTCACATTTAACAAAAACCCACCATTCACTAACTCAACAAATTAGAATACTTCATAAGACCAATAAAAAAAACATTTTTAGTGAATTGTTGGCCTTCTGGAAAGTATGCTCATTTACTGTACATGTACTCAATACTTGGTAGGGGCTCCTTTTGCTTTAATTCCTGCCTCAATTCGGCGTGGCATGGAGGTGATCAGTTTGTGGCACTGCTGAGGTGGTATGGAAGCCCAGGTTTCTTTGAAAGTGGCCTTCAGCTCACCTGCATTTTTGGTCTCTTGTTTCTCATTTTCCTATTGACAATACCCCATAGATTCTCTATGGGGTTCAGGTGTGGTGAGTTTGCTGGCCAGTCAAGTACACCAACACCATGGTCATTTAACCAACTTTTGGTGCTTTTGGCAGTGTGGGCAGGTGCCAAATCCTGCTGGAAAATGAAATCAGCATCTTCAAAAAGCTGGTCAGCAGAAGGAAGCATGAAGTGCTCCAAAATTTCTTGATAAACGGGTGCAGTGACTTTGGTTTTCAAAAAACACAATGGACCAACACCAGCAGATGACATTGCACCCCAAATCAATACAGACTGTGGAAACTTAACACTGGACTTCAAGCAACTTGGGCTATGAGCTTCTCCACCCTTCATCCAGACTCTAGGACCTTGGTTTCCAAATGAAATACAAAACTTGCTCTCATCTGAAAAGAGGACTTTGGACCATTGGGCAACAGTCCAGTTCTTCTTCTCCTTAGCCCAGGTAAGACGCCTCTGACGTTGTCTGTGGTTCAGGAGTGGCTTAACAAGAGGAATACGACAACTGTAGCCAAATTCCTTGACACATCTGTGTGTGGTGGCTCTTGATGCCTTGACCCCAGCCTCAGTCCATTCCTTGTGAAGTTCACTCAAATTCTTGAATCGATTTTGCTTGACAATCCTCATAAGGCTGCGGTTCTCTCGGTTGGTTGTGCATCTTTTTCTTCCACACTTTTTCCTTCCACTCAACTTTCTGTTAACATGCTTGGATACAGCACTCTGTGAACAGCCAGCTTCTTTGGCAATGAATGTTTGTGGCTTACCTAGTGAACCAAACTGAGAGACCATTTTGAAGGCTCAGGCAACCTTTGCAGGTGTTTTGAGTTGATTAGCTGATTGGCATGTCACAATATTCTAATTTGTTGAGATAGTGAATTGGTGGGTTTTTGTTAAATGTGAGCCAAAATCATCACAATTAAAAGAACCAAAGACTTAAACTACTTCAGTCTGTGTGCATTGAATTTATTTAATATACGAGTTTCACAATTTGAGTTGAATTACTGAAATAAATGAACTTTTCCAGGACATTCTAATTTATTGAGATGCACCTGTATTAGCCATGTTTGCAGAATGAAGAAGAATGCTGAGAGAAAGTAAAGTACCATACCAAGTGAATAAAAAAAGATCAAGGAAGGAGGGATTGTGCTAAAAATAAACATGTGAAATATCTAGTGATTACACATTCAGATCTTGCACTGTATAAAGTATCAAAAATAGAAGAAAAGTTCAATTTCATTCAGAAATGTAAGGAATATCCGTTACCACATACTGATGCTATCAGTTACCACTGTTACGTAAACACGGGGGAAGGCAGGATGCATGTGCAGGGGTAAAGTCAGTTTATTAGGAATACATGAATTCAAAAGTAACGAAACACAGGAATAAGGAAGCAAACAGTAATCCACAAGGCATTAATGTCAAAGAGCACAGAACATGGGAACAAAACAAAAACCGAAACAAATGCACGAGACTAGGCTATGGTCTAGGAACATAAACTATGAGCTAAGAGCTATGGTCTATGGGCGAGAGAGGGCGAGAAGGTAGCAGACGTAACGCACATGCCGGAACTTACTCTAATACTCCGCGTTGGGTGAACAAAAGAAACAGTTTAAATACTCAGAATACAACAAGGACAAACACGAAACACCTGCAACTCATAATGAAACAATAAAAGGAACACCAATGAATAAACAGGATTTATCATGGGGTGGACAAGAAGAGAAATGGAGTAGGAGTGATCCTGAAGGAGGAGTTTGTGAAGAATGTTCTGGAGGTAAAGAGAGTGTCAGATAGGTTAATGAGTCTGAAGCTGGAAATTGAAGGTGTGATGTTGAATGTTGTTAGTGCTTACGCTCCACAAGTAGGTTGTGAGCAGGAGGAGAAAGACAGATTTTGGAGCGAGCTTGAGGAAGTGATGCAGAGTGTTCCCAGAGGTGAGAGAGTGGTGATAGGGGCAGACTTTAATGGACATGTTGGTGAAGGGAATAGTGGGGATGAGGAAGTGATGGGCAGGTTTGGTCTTCAGGTAAGGAACCCAGAAGGACAGAGGTTGGTAGACTTTGCTAAAAGTATGGAGATGGCTGTGGTGAACATGTACTTTCAGAAGAGGCAGGAACACAGGGTGACATATAAGAGTGGTGGCAGGAACACACAGGTGGATTATATCTTATGTAGACACTGTAATCTGATGGAGATTAGCGATTGCAAAGTAGTGGTAGGAGAGAGTGTAGCTAGACAGCATAGGATGGTGGTGTGTAAGATGACTCTGGTGGTGAGGAAGATGAAGAGAGCAAAGGCAGAGCAGAAGACAAAGTGGTGGAAGTTGGAAAAGGAAGAGTGCTGTGCGGTTTTCAGGGAGGAGTTGAGACAGGCTTTAGGTGGTCAGGAGGTGCTTCCAGATGACTGGACTACTACAGCCAAAGTGATCAGGGAGACAGGTAGGAAGGTGCTAGGTGTGTCATCTGGAAGGAGGAAAGAAGACAAGGAGACTTGGTGGTGGAATGAGGAAGTTCAGGAGAGTATCCAGAAGAAGAGGTTAGCTAGGAAGAAGTGGGACAGTGAGAGGACGGAGGAAAGTAGACAGGAATATAGGGAGATGTAGCGTAAGGTTAAGATAGAGGTGGCAAAGTCCAAATAGAAAGCTTATGAGGACATGTATGCAAGGTTAGATAGTAAGGAAGGTGAGAGGGATTTGTATCGGTTGGTGAGGCAGAGGGATAGAGATAGTAAGGATGTGCAGCAGGTTAGAGTGATTAAAGATAGAGATGGAAATGTGTTGACAGGTGACAGGAGGGTGAGGGAAAGATGGAAGGAGTTCTTTGGGGAACTGATGAATGAGGAAAATGACAGAGAGAGAAGAGTAGTAGAGGCAAATATTGTTGAGCAGGAAGTAGAAAGGATTAGCAAGGGTGAAGTTAGGAGAGCTTTGAAGAGGATGAAGAGAGGAAAGGCAGTTGGTCCTGATGACATACCAGTGGAGGTATGGAAGTGTCTAGGAGAGATGGCAGTAGAGTTTTTAACTAGGTTGTTCAACGAGGGCTTAGAGAGTGAGAGGATGCCTGAGGAATGGAGGAGGTGTTTTGGTGCCGATTTTTAAGAACAAGGGAGATGTGCAGAGTTGTGGAAACTACAGAGGAATTAAGCTGATGAGCCATACAATGAAGTTGTGGGAAAGAGTAGTGGAAGCAAGGCTAAGGGGAGAAGTGAGCATTTGTGAGCAGCAGTATGGTTTCATGCCAAGAAGGAGTACTACAGATGTAATATTAGCTTTGAGAATGTTGATGGAGAAGTACAGAGAGGGTCAGAAAGAGCTGCATTGTGTCTTTGTAGATTTAGAGAAAGCGTATGACAGGGTGCCAAGAGAGGAGCTGTGGTATTGTATGAGGAGGTCTGGAGTGGCAGAGAAGTATGTTAGAGTGGTGCAGGATATGTATGAGAGCAGTAGAACAGTGGTAAGGTGTGCGGTAGGTGTGACAGAGGAGTTCACGGTGAAGGTGGGACTGCATCAAGGATCGGCTCTGAGCCCCTTCTTGTTTGCAGTGGTGATGGACAGGCTGACAGATGAGGTCAGACAGGAATCTCCACGGACTATGATGTTTGCGGATGACATTGTGATCTGTAGTGAGAGCAGGGAGCAGGTGGAGGAAAGTCTAGAGAAGTGGAGGTTTGCTCTGGAGAGAAGAGGAATGAAGGTTAGTCGCAGCAAGACAGAATACATGTGTGTGAATGAGAGGGATCCAAGTGGAACAGTGAGGTTACAGGGAGAAGAGATAAAGAAGGTGCAGGATTTTAAGTACTTAGGGTCAACAGTCCAGAGCAACGGGGAGTGTGGAAAAGAGGTGAAGAAGCGTGTGCAGGCAGGTTGGAATGGGTGGAGAAAAGTGTCAGGTCTGTTGTGTGATAAAAGAGTACCAGCAAGAATGAAAGGAAAGGTGTACAGGACAGTAGTGAGACCGCGATGTTGTATGGTTTGGAGACAGTTGCACTGAGGAAAAGACAGGAGGAAGAGTTAGAGGTAGCAGAGCTAAAGATGTTGAGGTTCTCTTTGGGAGTGACGAGGATGGATAGGATCAGGAATGAGTACATCAGGGGGACAACACATGTGAGATGTTTTGGAGACAAAGTTAGAGAGGCCAGGTTGAGATGGTTTGGACATGTTCAGAGGAGGGAGAGTGAATATATCGGTAAAAGGATGCTGAGGTTAGAGCTGCCAGGCAGGAGGCCGAGAGGAAGACCAAAGAGGAGGTTTATGGATGTAGTGAAGGAGGACATGAAGGTAGTCGGTCTGAGAGAAGAGGATGCAGGGGATAGGGCTAGATGGAGGCAGATGATGATTGTGGCAACCCCTGAAGGGAACAGCCGAAAGGAAAAGAAGAAGACCAATGAATAAACAGGAGTGAAGACATGACAAACTAGGAACCAATAAATATACAGAGGCGGAGACATGACATAAACCAAAACACAAGCACATGGCAAAGTAAACAAAACGTGAGTTCATGAATGTATAGTCCAGCGGGTTTTTGTGAATGAAGCTCATGCTACTACAGAGAGCGTGGAATGCGGAAGTGTTCGCGCAGCGAACGACGCTTAGCGAACGACGCTTAGCGAGCGACTTCGCGTGCGAGGGTTCTCTAACAGAGCCCACCCCACTACACCCCCCCCAAAGGCGCTGCTCCCGAAGCGCCGAAAGTTCTAACCGCTCTGGTGGACCTGGGCCCCTGGGCAGGATCCTAATGTCTGCCCCCCAGGACCCGAGGCTGGCGATGTCCGGTGTTCCGAGGCCAGAGCAGAGCGTGTCTGGTTGTCCCTTCAGCCATGGTCGAGAACTTGGCTTGGAACTTGGCTTGGAGCTTAAAGCTGTGCTTGACCTGGTGCTTGATCTGGTGCTTGGCGTGGTGCTTGGCATGGTGCTTGGCTTGGTGTTTGGCTTGGAGCTTGGAGCGGTGCTTGGCGTGGTGCTTGGCTTGGTGCTTGGCTTGGTGCTTGGCTTAGTGCTTGAAGCTGTGCTTGACCTGGTGCTTGGCGTGCTGCTTGATTTGAAGCTTGACTTGGTGCCTAGCTTGGAGCTTGACCTCATGCTTGGTTTGAAGCTTGGACTGGAACCAGGACTGGAATCAGACTTGGCACCTGGATTGGAGACAGACTTGGAGACAGACTTGGAGACAGGACAGGGAACAGGACAGGGAACTGGACTGAGTACAGGACTGGAAACTAGGCTAGAAACAGAACCGGAAACAAAATCAAAAACTTGACTGGGAACAGAACTGGTAACAGAACTGGAACCAAAGCTAGAACCTGAACTGGAAAGTGGACTTGCAACAAAACTAGAAAGGTGACTGAAAGCTAAACTAGAAACAGAACTGGAAATGAAATTAGAAACCTGACTGGAAACAGAGCTGGGAACAGGGCTGGGAACTGGGCTGGAAACAGAGCTGGAAACAGGGATGGAGACTAAGTTAGAAACTGGACCAGACCCGAAACTAGAAACTGAACTGTAATATAGACTGGAAACTGGATCAGAAACTGGATTGGGAACTGGACTTGAAACAAAACTAGAAACTGGACTGGAAACTGAACTGGAATCTAAACCAGAAACTGGACTGAAGACGAAACTAGAAACCTGACTAGACACTAAACCAGAAACAGAGCTGGAAACAGGACTGGGAACAGGACTGAGAAACAGGACTGGGAACGGACTCTGGATGTGGCTTTGGGCCTGAACTGTTACATGGACTAGAACCTGAACTGGAAACTAGACTGGAAACTGAATTGGAAACTGGCCTTGAAACAAAACCGGAAACTGGACTGGAAACTGAGCTAGAAACAGGATTGGGAACAGGATTGGGAACCAAACTGGGATCCGAACTGGGAACCGAACTGGAAACAAAGCTAGCTGCCTGGCTGAGAACTGGACTTAAAACAAAACCAGAAACTGGACTGAAAGTGAAACTAGAAGCAGAATTGGAAACAGGACTAGAAACTGGACTGGAAACTAAGCTAGAAACTGAGCTGGAAATGAAACTAGAAACCAGACAGGAGACAGAGGTGGAGACAGAGGTGGAGACAGAGGTGGACTCCGGACTGGATTCTGGACTGAGACCTAGACTGGAAACTGGATTGCGAACTGGATCTGAACCTGAACTGGAAACTAAACTTGGAACTGGACTGGATTCTGAACTGGATTCTGGGCTGAGAAAGGACTCTGGGTTTGAACTGAGGCATGGACTGAAACATGACTCTGGCTTAGGGTATGGATCTGGACTGAGACATGGACTAGGATATGGGTCAGGACAGAAACCTGGATCTGGACTTGGACACAGACTTGAACTAGGAAATGAGGTCATCCCGTGGACCTCAGACATGGACTTGACTTGGGAGGAGGTCATCCCATGGACCTCTGACATGGACTTGACTTCAGAGGAGGTCATCCCGTGGACCTCTGACATGAGCAGGACAGGAGTGGAGATCTCCTCATGAACCTCTGGCAGAAACAGGGCTGGAACGGAGGACCCCTCTTGGGTCTCTGACAGGAACTGGGCTGGAGCGGCAGTCTCTTCGTGGACCTCAGACATGAGCAGGACAGGAACAGGGGTCCCCTCGTGGACCTCCGGAGGGTGCTCCGCTGGGGAGACCTCCTGCTGGGTCTCCGGCTGGAGCTCGGGGCTGGAGGTTGCCACGTTAACCTCCAGGGGCAACTCCGCTGAGGAGACCTCCTGCTGGGCCTCCTGCTGGAGCTCGGGGCTGGAGGTTGCCATGTTTACCTCCAGGGGCAGCTCCGCTGAGGTGACCTCCTGCTGGGCCTCCTGCTGGAGCTTGGGGCTGGAGGTTGCCGCGTTAACCTCCAGAGGCAGCACCGCTGAGGAGACCTCCTGCTGGGCCTCCTGCTGGAGCTCAGGGCTGGAGGTTGCCACGTTTGCCTCCAGAGGGCGCTCCGCTGGGGAGACCTCCTGCTGGGCCTCCGGCGGGAGCTCAGGGCTGGAGGTTGCCACGTTAACCTCCAGGTGGTGCTCCGCTGGGGAGACCTCCTGCTGGGCCTCTTGCTGGAGCTTGGGGCTGGCTGGCCGGGTGCATCCCTCGGTTGCACACTCCTGGGTCCGGGGCTGAGAGGTGCAGGCCGCCACGTTTGCCCGCTCCCTCTCGTAGTGCTCCAGGAACGACTGGTCGGGGTCACCGGGCAGGCACACATTGCGAAAGAGGGTGTTTAGGTCGGGATCGAATTCCGGGCGCCCGTATTTCTGGAGCAGGAGATCCACAAAACCCAAGACAGTGTTCATCTCCTGGTGTCCACTGTAGAGGTGGGCCTCCGCCCACCAGCGAGTCAAGCCGTCCAAACAAGATTGGAGTAACCTCAGCCATTGTTCCTCGCTGGGTTTCGTGTCCTCCAAACACACAAAATATCCCTGGGCCTGTAATAAAATATACTGGGGCTACCAGGAGATACCATCATAGGCAGTAGGAGGGGGAAGATAGGCCTGAAAGGAAACTGAGACCAGTGCTGGAACGAAAAATTTGGCATGGTTAGCCCAAATTTTCCCTGCCGCATCCATGTTTGGCGGAGTATTCTGTTACGTAAACACGGGGGAAGGCAGGATGCATGCGCAGGGGAAAAGTCAGTTTATTAGGAACACATGAATTCAAAAGTAACGGAACACAGGAAAAAGGAAGTAAACAGTAATCCACAAGGCAGTAATTCCAAAGAGCACAGAACATGGAAACAAAACAAAAACCGAAGCAAACGCACAAGACTAGGCTATGGTCTAGGAACATGCACTATGAGCTATGGTCTATGGGCGAGAGAGCGCAAGAAGGTAGCAGGCGTAACGCACATGCTGGAACTTACTCTAATACTCCGCGTTGGGTGAACAAAAGAAATGGTTTAAATGCACAGAATAAAACAAGGACAAACACGAAACACCTGCAACTCATAATGAAACAATAAAAGGAACACTAATCAATAAACGGGCAGAGACATGACAAACTAGGAACCAATAAATATACAGAGGCGGAAACATGACGTAAACCAAAACACAAGCACATGGCAAAGTAAACAAAACGTGAGTTCATGAATGCATAGTCCAGCGGGTTTTTGTGAATGGAGCTCGTGCTACTCTCCGTAGTAGAGCGAAGCGTGGAATGCGGAAGTGTTCGCACAGCGAACGACTCTGGGAGTCAGCCGCTCGCTTAGCGAGCGACTTTGCGTGCGAGGGTTCTCTAACAACCACGTATTGAAGATCTTTTTGTAACATTGGCTTGAGGACAGCATTTTAGTAAACTGGTTCTGTCTCATGCTTATGAAAGTGGATGAAAAAAGTGGATGAAAAGTCACAAAGACTACTCACCATAAACACAAAAAAGGGGTTATTTTCATGCAATCGTCTTTCGTTTGGGATAGCTAGGTGCACAAATCACCAGAGAAAGTGAGGGCCATAGTTCACAGGCGCCGACTTCTACTAACCTCAATCAACTAAGATAATTTCTTGGTTTGATCAATTATTATGGACTATTTATACCTAATCTGTCAACTATCTTGAATCCCTTGAATGGCTTGTTGGGCAAAGGAAAATCATGGTTGTGGACAGCAGAATGTGAAATAGCCTTTAGGAAGGCAAAAGAGGAACTGGCATCTCATAAGGTTGTAGTGTGGCCACCTTAAATGATTTCAAAGTTAATGTTCGGGCGCCAGACAGTTTAAATAAACTGTCTCAAAAACTCAGAAAGTCGACCCCATTCAGCAATTAAACCAAAATAGTGTTATTATTTCAGTCACTTAGCACATAATTACATACACACAGAACATAAACACAGAACTCTTTCAGCACACCGGGAAAAAAAATTAAATATACAGTATCTCACAAAAGTGAGTACACCCCTCACATTTTTGTAAATATTTTATTATATCTTTTCATGGGACAACACTGAAGAATTAGCCATTTTCCCTCCCGGTGTCATGTGACTCGTTAGTGTTACAAGGTCTCAGGTGTGAATGGGGAGCAGGTGTGCTAAGTTTGGTGTTATCGCTCTCACACTCTCTCATACTGGTCACTGGAAGTTCAACATGGCACCTCATGGCAAAGAACTCTCTGAGGATCTGAAAAAAAGAATTGTTGCTCTACATAAAGATGGCCTAGGCTATAAGAAGATTGCCAACACCCTGAAACTGAGCTGCAGCACGGTGGCCAAGACCATACAGCGATTTAACAGGACAGGTTCCACTCAGAACAGGCCTCGCCATGGTTAACCAAAGAAGTTGAGTGCACGTGCTCAGCATCATATCCAGAGGTTGGCTTTGCAGAATAGACGTATGAGTGCTGCCAGCATTGCTGCAAAGGTTGAAGGGGTGGGGGGTCAGCCTGTCAGTGCTCAGACCATACACCGCACACTGCATCAAATTGGTCTGTATGGCTGTCTTCCCAGAAGGAAGCCTCTTCTAAAGATGATGCACTAGAAATCCCGCAAACAGTTTGCTGAAGACAAGCAGACTAAGGACATGGATTACTGGAACCATGTCCTGTGGTCTGATGAGACCAAGATAAACTTTTAAAACCTGACATCCTTGGACAGCTCTTTGGTCTTGGCCATGGTGGAGAGTTTGGAATCTGATTGATTGATTGCTTCTGTGGACAGGTGTCTTTTTACAGGTACAAACAGAGATTAGGAGCACTCCTTTTAAGAGAGTACTCCTAATCTCAGCTCATTACCTGTGTAAAAGACACCTGGGAGCCAGAAATCTTGCTGATTGATAGGGGATCAAATACTTATTTCCCTCATTAAAATGCAAATCAATTTATAACTTTTTTGAAATGCGTTTTTCTGGATTTTTTTGTTGTTATTCTGTCTCTCACTTTTAAAATACACCTACCATTAAAATGATTTACCTACCTACCATTAATATTTCTTTGTCAGTGGGCTAATGTACAAAATCAGCAGGGGATCAAATACTTTTTTCCCCCACTGTAATATATATATATATATATATATATATATATATATATATATATATATATATATATATATATATATATATATGAGTGGCCTGTTAATAAAAAGTTAACACGTTGATGGCGGAGGAGCGGGATGCGGAACAGATCATCAAGCTGGTGGTACTAGAGCAATTTGTTGCTCGACTCCCAACAGGATCTGCAGAATGCCACAGGCCCGCGTCTCTGGAAAAGCCATGCAGCTGGCAGATGATCAATTGACGGTGGCTCCTGGTCCAGGCCTCCCTGGTCTTTCTCGCTCTCTCACTCTCCTCCCCCCCATACCCTGGTTCCAGCCCCAAAACCAGCACCCCAGACCTGATTCCCACCTCACTTTTCCTCTTCCACTTCCACCTCAATCAACCTCACATTCTCTGACTTTCTCTCCACAGGAGGAATATCCCATGCCCACCAGAAATGGGGCAAAGCCCGGGCAGGTGTGTTGGTGCTGCGGAGAAGCCAGGCATTTCCAGGACCAGTGTTCCCACATGGAGATGTGCCTCAGGCCTTCCCTGATCGAGCAGGAACATACCACATACTGGTGAGTACACAAGGGAGTACACATCAGGCCTTGGTGGACAGCCTGATTCAATGCGAGGCATTTGGCAAGTGCACATTTGGTGAAGGTCAGGTGTGTGCACGGGGATATTCAAGAGAGTCTGCTGGTGCTTATTGTTATTAAATTCTGTGGGCAAAAGCATAACGTGGAGGCGGCGGTTAGTCCTCGCTTCATCCATTCACTATTTCTTGGGACAAATTGGCCAGGTTTTCAGGCATTAGTGAGGGAAATGTTTGTGAATGGGTCCTGCAGTAGCGAGGCATGGTGTGGAATGTGGGCAATGTTGGCTGGGGAGGTGTGCTGGGGCAGTCAACTTCAGCTCCACATCAGGGGGACATGGAGGGTGTTGAGGGCTCTGGCCCTCCACAGTTACCAGGGATTCCCCTCTGGGATTTACCCTTGGAGCAGTCATGACAAGACCCTGAGGCATGCCTTGACGTTTCAGCCTAATGTTGCACTTAGCTATAGTTTTCAATAACTAAGGATAGGTTATATCAAGAGACACAGAACACTCAAACTAAGGAGGAGATGACCCAGTTGTTAGTACTGAAGTGCCGTAGGGAACTCCTGTTCCATGTGGCTCAACAAAATCCCATGGCTGGGCATTTGGGGCAGGAAAAAACACTAAACCGTCTCATAGCCCATTTTTATGGACCTCAGACTGTACAAGGACAGCGCTTTGTGTTAGTTTTAGTGGACTACGCAATGTGATAGCCGGAAGACATGCTTCTCCACAACATCTTAGCATGCAGCATTGCAGAGGCATTTGTCCATGTTATCTCCCAGGTCGGGACATCGTTTATCTCCTTTGCAAACTACGAATTATTGGGGATTAAATTGTTTCACACCAGTGTTTATCCACAGACAGATGGGCAGCTCAAACGGTTTAATCAAATGCTTAAAAATATGATTCAGAAGTTTGTTCATGGTGGTGTGCGAAATTGGGAAGAGTGGCTTGAACCTCTGTTGTATGCAGTACAAGATTTCCTGCAAGCCTCCATGGGGTTTTCCTTATTTGAATTATTGTACGGGCACAAGCCTCATGGCGTCTTAGAGGTCATTAGGGAAAATTGAGAAAAGGGACCTTCCAACAGCAAAAATGAAATTCAATACCTTCTGGACCTGAAAGCAAAACTCCACACCTTAGGTCACATAATACACGAGAATTTGCATCAGACCCAAGAACAACAAAGAAGTATGCAATTGGATGGGTGGAAGTACAGTATCTGGGCTTCCACTTTGGCCATGGGCAGGTGCGTTTCCAAATTGATAAGACAACCAAAATTGCGGCCTGCCTGAGACCCAAGACTAAAAAGGGGGTGAGGCAGATCCTGGGGTTGGCTGGCTATTATCTGAGGTTTGTACCTAATTTTTCGGATGTCGCCAGCCCGCTGACTGACCTCACTAAAAAGGGAGTGCCAAGATCCAGTCCAGTGGACAGAGCCGTGTGAGTGGGTTTTCTGGCAGGTAAAAGGTTTTTTTGGGGGGGCCCACTGTTGCATTCTCCTGACTTTTCTCTCCTTTTTGTTCTGCAGACTGATGTGTTGGACAGAGGTCTGGGAGCCATTTTGTCCCAGGTGGTAGAGAGAGAGGAGCGCCCCGTGTTGTACATCAGCCAGAAACAGCACGATTGAGAAGGAGTGTCTGGCCATCAAGTGGACAGAGAGAAGGTGGGTCGAACTGGCAGGTAACGTGATTATTCTCACCTGTGTCTTATTACCACCAGTTTACTTATTTGTGTCTGTTAGTGCTTTCAGTAACTCCTGTGACCGAAACTCCCATAACCACACACACACACAGAGAAAAAGAGAGAGAGAGAGAGAGAGAGAGAGAGAGAGAGAGAGAGAGAGCGAGCACTTGGCAGAGCTCGTAAGACACGCACACATACACCAAGGAGTTTGAACCTGACAGAGTGAGAGCTGCGAGTCTAGGACAGACCTGTCCTGTTGTGGTGCTTCTTTTAAAATGTACATGAAGACAAAGATAGCATGGTTTTGTCTTGTGTATGTGTTAACAACTCACTAATTTATGTTGTATTTTAAATAGGTTATGAGGGGTAGACATAAGTTTTTGAAACACGCAGACTGAATAAATGTGAGCCTGGAGCTCAGCTAAAGTTACACCTGCCTCCTGAGTCTTCCTCTACACTCTCACACACCGGGGTTTTATAGCAGAGTAATAACCTTCCTGCACGGTCTGCTAGACAGTGAAAAGTCCTTATCTATGTTAAAGGCATATACTTGTCAAAACTTTCACCTTTGTCATGCTGCCCCAATAATAGCCTGGTGTGGGAACTCTCCCTCATGCAATGGAAATAGGTTTCTCTAAAGGATGTTGTTTTGCTAGTGATCACCAAGTTTGGCAAAAAACTTGCCTTGCTTGCATTGGTGGCTAGATGACTTCGGAGTGACCTTGGGGTTGAACCTGGGGCTCCAGCCCCATCAAATCACATACTTTTGTTTAGTAATTTATTGCCGTGCAGCATACCATTGGAGTGAACCTGCTAAACATTCTTTGCTATGCCCAGTATATGCCTTACAGTACTTGAGTACTGGATTACAGTATTTGAACCAGATGGTGGTGATTCGACCTAGATCAATTGTTCATCTGTCATACAGGATAGACACAGGGATTTTCCCTGTCTAAACAGAAATTGACCCACTGTGTGATGGACATCATCACCTTGGCCCACTAGTTGGTCAGATGCAAGGACCCTATTATAACCTGCCACTCTAGTTTCTACTCCTCATGGGCATACTTAAAGATGTGCCGTTCAAGGAAGCGTTGTTGCTACCTGTACCTTCTCTAGGTTCTACAAGGTTAACATTGCCCCTCACCATTGGCATGAGTGTGGCAGTCATCTCTGAACACCTTTGCAGTCAGTCCTAAGGTGGGTTGGTTCCTCATAACATTGTGGCATATATTATCAAGGTGTTATTCACTGTCCCTGGTGGTTAGATGGGGTGAAATAGAAATCAATAGAGTAAATATAAAACAGATTTTTAAAAGTTTACAAAATTAAAAGAAATTTATTAAGTTACAGAGAGACTGAATTAACATTTTAGTGGTACTGAACTGAATAATACAGGGACTAAAGCCCTCTTACACTATATGGCCTAATGTATGTGGATAGCTGACCAAAACACCCATATGTGGGCCTTCCCCAAACTATTGAGACAAAGGGGCAATCAGACAATTGTCTAGAATGTCTTCATATGCTGTAGCTTTCAGATTTCCCTTCACTGAAATTAAGGGGCCTAGCCCAAACCTACCAAGCATGACAATGTTCACAAAGTGAGCTCCATAAAGACATGATTTGCCAAGGCTGGTTTGGAAGAACTTGAGTGGACTGCAGCGAGCCCTGACCTCAACTACACTGAACACCTTCGGAATTAATTGAAATGCTGAGTGGGCACCAGGCCTTCTCGCCCGACATCAGTGCCCGAACCTCAATAATGCTCAAAATTCCCACAGCCATGTTCCAAAATCTAATGGGAATTCCTGTTCCATCTGAAAAAGTAGCCTCAAGACATCTTCCCATATTGATGGGGAGACTGAAGTTATATACTGTAGATCTAAATATAAAGCTACATCCAGATTTCTTTAAAGTTGCTTTGTGACAATTTCTATATTTTAAAGTGCTATACAAATAAAATAAATTCACTGAAATTGAATTGAAAATCTAGAATTTAAATAAAGCCATGTTTGATATCCACTGTACACTATTCTGGTTAAAAAAAAAACAAAGGGTGTATGCATACTGTTGACGAGTTGGCTGACTGTGGGCATTTCTGCACAGGCAACAGGAATCGACGAGGAGGTTGATTTCCCTGTGGAGGGCTGTGGGGCAATCATGACCGGAGCCTGGTTTACTGTTACGATGGGAGTCTATAGTGCCGATCAGAACAACCACATTAACTTAATACATGCAACTGCTACATGCAACTGAATATTCTGTAAAAGAATTGTACCCACACAATCAGTCATTCAATAGCAATTTACTGTGCCACACCTGTGTGTTGACCCTGGTGTGCGACAGAGTAGTTTTAGTCAAGACTGTGGAGCTGGTGGATGTAGTGAAAGCAGCAGCACCAGGGTTACCCCCGATGGTGGCAATGATTTGGCCCTGGGAGTTTAGCAGCAGCTGAGGAGCCACAGTCTGCACCTGAAGACCCTGAGTTGGTGGTGAATGTGTTGAGGGCACTCCCGTCAGAGATGCAGGGTTCACCAGCACAGGCAAAGCGCCTATCATCTAAAGATAAGGTAATAAATTACATAATAAAAACCCCATGTGCTTATGGAAATTTCATTTATTTTAATTCTTTTTATTGGAATGTACAAGAATGCAAATTGAGTCAGCTACTGCAATGACACTGTAAATTGGGTACATAATTTGTGAATTAATGAATCTGTCTTTATGAGAGAACACACTATCCTTTGAATAGACAGGTCTAGTTTAAAAAAAGCTATTGCTTTGATTCTGGTAAATCCATAACTATTACATATGCTTGAATTACTTGCATATAATCGCTGTTATCTCACCTGACCCTGTGCATTGGTGATGATCTGGCTGGTTAGTCCTGCCACATTGGTGTTAGTGATGATGGGAGTTGTAGTCAGAGAACTGATGAACTGTGGCTGAGCACCCAGAGATGCAGCACTGATCTGAGTTGTAGATAAATAATCTATTATAATATCTATTTAATAAATGCTACACAAATTCATCATACACTATACACCTAAACCATGGAAACCTGTATTAAACCATTAAGCTTGGAGAAGCTTATACAACCCCAATTCCAAAAAAGTTGGGACGCTGTGTAAAACGTAAATAAAAACAGAATGCAATAATTTGAAAATCTCATAAACCCATATGTTATTCATAATAGAACATAGAAAACATATCAAATGTTTAAACTGAGGAAATGTACCATTTTAAGAAAAAAAAATAAGGTAATTTCGATGGCAGCCACACATCTCAAAAAAGTTGGGATGGGGGCAACAAAAGGCTAGAAAAGTAAGTGTTACTAAAAAGAAACAGCTGGAGGAACATTTTGCAACTAATTAGGTTAATTGGCAGTAACATGACTGGATATAAAAAGAGTATCTTAGGCAGAGTCTCTCAGAAGTAAAGATGGGCAGAGGTTCACCAATCTGCGAAAAACTGTGGAACAATTTCAGAATAATGTTCCTCAACATAAATTGCAAAGACTTTAAATATCTCATTTACATCTACAGTACATAATATCATCAAAAGATTCAGAGAATCTGGAGAAATCTCTGTGCGCAAGGGACAAGGGTGAAAATCAATTTTGCATGCCTGTGATCGTCGGGCCCTCAGACAGCACTGCATTAAAAACAGACATGATTCTGTAATGGAAATCACTGCATGAGCTCAAACACCTCCAGAACTCATTGTCTGTGAACACAGTTCGCCGTGCCATCCACAAATGCAGGTTAAAGCTCTTTCATGCAAAGAAGAAGCCATATGTGAACATGATCCAGAAATGCCACCGTCTTCTCTGGGCCAAAGTTCATTTAAAATGGACAGAGGCAAAGTGTAAAACTGTTCTGTGGTCGAATCGAAATTTGAAATTCTTTTTGGAAACCATGGATGCCGCGTCCTCTGGACTAAAGAGCAGAGGGAGCATCCGGCTTATTTTCAGCGCTCATTTCAAATGCCTGCACCTCTGATGGTATGGGGGTGCATTTGTTGCCTATGCAATGGGAAGCTTGCACATCTGGAAAGGCACCATAAATGCTGAAAGGTATATACAGGTTTTAGAGCAACATATGCTTCGAATCTAGCCACAGGAGGTCACAAGCCAGTGTACCTTTTGTGCCGGTCCCAAGCCCGGATAAATAGAGAGGGTTGTGTCAGGAAGGGCATCCAACGTAAAACTTTTGTCAAATTCAATATGCGAATCACTAACATGACTTCCATACCGGATCGGTCGGGGCCCGGGTTAACAACGACCGCCATTGGTGCCGTTGACCTACAGGGCACTGCTGGAAATTGGGCTACTGTTGGTCGAAGAAGGAGAGGAGGAAGGTGTGTTAGAGGAGGAAGGCGTGTCCGTAGGCAGAGAGAGAAGAGGAAAGGCAGGAGTTTAGGACTGAAATTAGGGACTTTGTATGTTGGTACGATGACAGGTAAAGGCAGAGAGCTGGTAGATATGATGCAGAGGAGGAAAGTCAACATTCTGTGTGTCCAGGAGACCAGGTGGAAAGGGAGCAAGGCTAGAAGCATTGGAGCAGGGTTTAAACTGTTTTATCATGGGGTGGACAGGAAGAGAAATGGAGTAGGAGTGATCCTGAAGGAGGAGTTTGTGAAGAACGTTCTGGAGGTAGAACAGAAAGACAGATTCTGGAGCGAGCTTGAGGAAGTGATGCAGAGTGTTCCCAGAGGTGAGAGAGTGGTGATAGGGGCAGACTTTAATGGACATGTTGGTGAAGGGAATAGTGGGGATGAGGAAGTGATGGGCAGGTTTGGTCTTCAGGTAAGGAACCCAGAAGGACAGAGGTTGGTAGACTTTGCTAAAAGTATGGAGATGGCTGTGGTGAACACGTACTTTCAGAAGAGGCAGGAACACAGGGTGACATATAAGAGTGGTGGCAGGAGCACACAGGTGGATTATATCTTATGTAGACACTGTAATCTGATGGAGATTAGCGATTGCAAAGTAGTGGTAGGAGAGAGTGTAGCTAGACAGCATAGGATGGTGGTGTGTAAGATGACTCTGGTGGTGAGGAAGATGAAGAGAGCAAAGGCAGAGCAGAAGACAAAGTGGTGGAAGTTGGAAAAGGAAGAGTGCTGTGCGGTTTTCAGGGAGGAGTTGAGACAGGCTTTAGGTGGTCAGGAGGTGCTTCCAGATGACTGGACTACTACAGCCAAAGTGATCAGGGAGACAGGTAGGAAGGTGCTAGGTGTGTCATCTGGAAGGAGGAAAGAAGACAAGGAGACTTGGTGGTGGAATGAGGAAGTTCAGGAGAGTATCCAGAAGAAGAGGTTAGCTAGGAAGAAGTGGGACAGTGAGAGGACGGAGGAAAGTAGACAGGAATATAGGGAGATGTAGCGTAAGGTTAAGATAGAGGTGGCAAAGTCCAAATAGAAAGCTTATGAGGACATGTATGCAAGGTTAGATAGTAAGGAAGGTGAGAGGGATTTGTATCGGTTGGTGAGGCAGAGGGATAGAGATAGTAAGGATGTGCAGCAGGTTAGAGTGATTAAAGATAGAGATGGAAATGTGTTGACAGGTGACAGGAGGGTGAGGGAAAGATGGAAGGAGTTCTTTGGGGAACTGATGAATGAGGAAAATGACAGAGAGAGAAGAGTAGTAGAGGCAAATATTGTTGAGCAGGAAGTAGAAAGGATTAGCAAGGGTGAAGTTAGGAGAGCTTTGAAGAGGATGAAGAGAGGAAAGGCAGTTGGTCCTGATGACATACCAGTGGAGGTATGGAAGTGTCTAGGAGAGATGGCAGTAGAGTTTTTAACTAGGTTGTTCAACGAGGGCTTAGAGAGTGAGAGGATGCCTGAGGAATGGAGGAGGTGTTTTGGTGCCGATTTTTAAGAACAAGGGAGATGTGCAGAGTTGTGGAAACTACAGAGGAATTAAGCTGATGAGCCATACAATGAAGTTGTGGGAAAGAGTAGTGGAAGCAAGGCTAAGGGGAGAAGTGAGCATTTGTGAGCAGCAGTGGTTTCATGCCAAGAAACAGCACTACAGATGCAATATTTGCTTTGAGAATGTTGATGGAGAAGTACAGAGAGGGTCAGAAAGAGCTGCATTGTGTCTTTGTAGATTTAGAGAAAGCATATGACAGGGTGCCAAGAGAGGAGCTGTGGTATTGTATGAGGAGGTCTGGAGTGGCAGAGAAGTATGTTAGAGTGGTCCAGGATATGTATGAGAGCAGTGGGACAATGGTAAGGTGTGTGGTAGGTGTGACAGAGGAGTTCATGGTGAAGGTGGGACTGCATCAAGGATCGGCTCTGAGCCCCTTCTTGTTTGCCGTGGTGATGGACAGGCTGACAGATGAGGTCAGACAGGAATCTCCATGGACTATGATGTTTGCGGATGACATTGTGATCTGTAGTGAGAGCAGGGAGCAGGTGGAGGAAACTCTAGAGAGGTGGAGGTTTGCTCTGGAGAGAAGAGGAATGAAGGTTAGTCGCAGCAAGACAGAATACATGTGTGTGAATGAGAGGGATCCAAGTGGAACAGTGAGGTTACAGGGAGAAGAGGTAAAGAAGGTGCAGGATTTTAAGTACTTAGGGTCAACAGTCCAGAGCAACGGGGAGTGTGGAAAAGAGGTGAAGAAGCGTGTGCAGGCAGGTTGGAATGGGTGGAGAAAAGTGTCAGGTCTGTTGTGTGATAAAAGAGTACCAGCAAGAATGAAAGGAAAGGTGTACAGGACAGTAGTGAGACCAGCGATGTTGTATGGTTTGGAGACAGTTGCACTGAGGAAAAGACAGGAGGAAGAGTTAGAGGTAGCAGAGCTAAAGATGTTGAGGTTCTCTTTGGGAGTGACGAGGATGGATAGGATCAGGAATGAGTACATCAGGGGGACAACACATGTGAGATGTTTTGGAGACAAAGTTAGAGAGGCCAGGTTGAGATGGTTTGGACATGTTCAGAGGAGGGAGAGTGAATATATCGGTAAAAGGATGCTGAGGTTAGAGCTGCCAGGCAGGAGGCCGAGAGGAAGACCAAAGAGGAGGTTTATGGATGTAGTGAAGGAGGACATGAAGGTAGTCGGTCTGAGAGAAGAGGATGCAGGGGATAGGGCTAGATGGAGGCAGATGATTCGCTGTGGCGACCCCTGAAGGGAACAGCCGAAAGGAAAAGAAGAAGAGCAACATATGCTTCCATCCAGATGACGAATTTTTCAGGGAAGGCCTTGCCACATACTGTATCTATTACAACAGCATGGCTTCGTAGTAGAAGAGTCCGGGTGCTGAACTGCCTGCAATCCAGACCTTTCACCAATTGTAAACATTTGGCACATCATGAAACGAAAAATACAACAAAGAAGACCCAGGACTATTGAGCAGCTAGAATACTGTATCAGACATGAATGGGACAACATTCCTCTCCCATAACTCCAGAAACTGGTCTCCTCAGTTCCCAGGTGTATATAGACTGTTGTTAAAAGAAGAGGGGATGCTACACTGTGGTAAACATGGCCCTGTCCCAACTTTTTTGAGACGTGTTGCTGCCATCAAATTAAAACTTACCTTATTTTTTCCTTAAAATTGTACATTTCCTCAGTTTAAACATTTTATATGTTTTCTATGTTCTGTTGTGAATAACATATGGGTTTATGAGATTTGCAAATCATTGCATTCTGTTTTTATTTACATTTTACACAGCATCCCAACTTTTTTGGAATTGTGGTTGTATAAATCACAGCATATCATGTTTATTACATACAAAGGAATGACTCCTTTAATCTCACACCTGAATATATTAAAAAAGTCTACTGATTAATTAGTGTGCAATTAATTTGTGTAGGGCCACTAACTCACAATAGCAGGGTTGATGGTGAGGCCTGTGGTCTGAAGTGCTGCAATTGATGAACTAGGCTCAGTGACCTTGTGCATGACTGAAGCTACAGTAGCAGGGCTGGCTGGAGCAGTCTGAGTCTGTTGCACAGACTGTAATGCAGTTGCCTGGGGCTGCAGGAGTGACTGTGCAGGTGCCTGAAGCTGAGGCTGGACTGAGTTCAGAACAGTGGCAGCTATAGGGAGAGAAGATACAGAGTACAGATAATTCATGAAAAAGCCATCAAATCAAACTGACCAGATCACTGCCAATCATTTTTCAAACACTGAACTAAGAATGTTTGAATTAATGTAGGACAGGACAGATGAGGTGTATTGCTCTAGATCTAAGGAGTTGTTTTCAGCAAATGCACTCCACTCTGGGTGCTCAAAATACTCCTGTAGTTGTGACATTGCTCCCTCAGGCCATACTCTAACAATTTTGCTAGTTGGTTTAATCCTGTTAATGAGTGGCTTGTAAGCTGGCAGCATTAACAAGGAAAGATGGTCAGACTGTCCTAGATGGGGACAGGGTAGGGCCTTATATGCATTGTCAACCTTTGTGCAAACATGGTCTAGTGTGTTCTTACCCCTGGTTGAGCATTTACCATTCTCGTGGAATTTTGGATAAATTGACCTGAGGTCAGTTTGAAATCACCTGCTATAATGAAGACTTCTTCAGGATGCAAGTTCTGTTGTTTGCTAATCAGGCACTTCAGGATTTTGAGATTTTGCAATTACAGAAATTAACGCAAAATCAAACAAACGCCCCAATATTCGGAGGAGCTTGCAATTTTTCAAAATTATTTATTATACATATTTTCCACAGATTTGGGCCAAGATGTGTCATGTGACCTCATCATAACGCGCATTCAGCTAAAGCCCTCTTTGATTCACGTGCATCGAACATGAGTACAGCTAAAAAGTCTCATTTACCAACAAACATCACTGCAAAAGACTATGCAAAACAATTTAGTGCAATTGGAATTTCTCCAATTCAAGCAGTTTCCCCCCCAAAAACAATTGCATTGCAAATTTTGAAAAAAGACAACATAATCAAGCATTTTTGGCCACAACAATCACAAAAAAATCTGGCGAAATCCTGGACAGACTGGATAATGGCTGATTGAAATATCTCGAGTGCTATTAGCGTGCAGTGGTATGTAGACTGCAATTGCAAAGAACACAGAGAATTCCCTAGGAAGATGGGAAGGCCTGTACCTCACCATGATATATTCCAAATCGGGTGTGCAGAGTCTGTCCGTGGAAACTGCATGCATGCACCAGGCATTGTTCACATACATACAAAGTCTGCCATGGAACAATGTGCGGCCTGCTAGCTCCATTGTAGGAATCTTGGGAATGGTGCAGTTTAGCCATGTCTCCGTCAAGATCAGGATACAAAAGTTCTTAATACCTCACTGCGATGTCATCCTCAGTCATAGTTCATCCATCTTATCAGAAATGGATCAAGCATTTGCGAGAAATATGGTTGGGAGTGGTAGTTTGTGTGGTGTAGCCTTTAGCTTAGCTTGTAGCCCCACTCTCTTTCCTCAATTCTGCTTCCATTCCCTCCACTGCCAACGGTGTCATCTTGGTGGTATGTTAACCGAAACTGATCCCAGTGGTGTGGAGATTTCACAATCCATTTTCCTAGTTAGAGTGATATTTCTAATATTAATTTTTAAAATGATTAAAGCAAAAGAGGAGATTCTTAGAGTTTCTATAATGAACCTATTTGTAAATCACACGACCCTACTTGAGGTCATGACCCCAAGTTTGGGAACTCCTGTTGTAGCCTATGGAAATAACTGCGATTATACAATACCTTTCTCTGTCACAGCACTGTTGCAACAGGGAGTAAAGCAAATAACACACACAGTTGCTGAGCCCTCTAAAAGAAATAGATAAGCTTTTTTTTTGCTGCTTTCTTGCAGCAGAAGAGAATGTGCCTCACTGGAACTAAGAGCTGAGTAGATGTGGTCATGATCAAAATTCAAGAGCTGTTAACAACAACACAACAAAAGAATGAAGTACAGAGCTTAATGGAGCTGAGTACAGTTGCCACTCATATAGGGGCATAATAGGAGTTCAGTTAAGATTGCAAATGAAGAGTTAATAGTGAAATTGCATGCAATCAATATTCAGACCTTGGAACTAACTCATGCACTACTCAACTACTACAGTTGCTTGGGAAATGTGTGCATTTGGGGGGGGGGGATTTGGGAGATTAATGCAGCATTAAGTCCACCACTACTGTCTGACAATTTGTTGTAACCACAATATGTCACTCTGAAATTTTCATTCTGGGCTATTAATTCATTAAAAATATTGTCCCTGTAAAGTTCTGTAAAGTGGAGTTCGGGAACCTTTTCAGCTGGCAGAGCCATAAAAGCAAAAAAAAAAGTTATGATTTTTTTCTTTAAAGAACCAGAGAAAAGTTAATGTATTTTTTGACGTTTTTTGTATGCTTCTTCTTATTATTATAGATATTATCTTTAGTATTATTGCATAATTATCAAAAGTGGTAATGTAATAAAGGCCATCAAAAGTGGTAATGTAATAAAGGCCATTGAGAGCATCCTGAGCAGCTGCATCACTGCCTGGTTCGGAAATTGCACCGTATCGGATCGCAAGACCCTGCAGCGAGTAGTGAGGACAGCTGAGAATCAGGGTCTCTCTTCCCACCCTCATAGATATTTACACCACACGCTGCATTCGCAAAGCCACCAGCATTGTGGATGAACCCACAGACCCCTCACACAAACTCTTCACCCTACTGCTGTCTGGAAAAAGTACCAAATCATTCGGGCCCTCAAGGCCAAACTGTGTAACAGTTTCTTGCCCCAAGCCATCAGACTCCTCAAAGCCTGGACTGACACACGCACACATATGCGCACACACACACACACACACGCACACACTAATACTGAATTGAACACCATCCCACTCCCCTTGCAATTTTTGCACATTTCATAATGACTACCGGTACTTTTGCTGCTACTGAACTTATAAAAATATTATGATTAATTTCTTGTCACTATCATACACTTTACCTGGCTGCTACCGCAATAACTACTATGTCCACATATGGTATAAGCTAATCTGCTGAATACTATGTCATAGTATGTTATGTTTAGATTCACAGCATTTTTTTATTATATTGTTATTCTTTTGCACTATCTCTTTGCACTACCTATTATATCGGACACTTTCACACTAGAACTGTGTACTGGTCAGCGCTACACTGTTACTGTGCCCATTGTCCTGTTTTAGGAGTTACTGTATTGTCTTGTGTTGTTTGCACATGCACTTTATGTAGAATGTGTAGATCTTTAGTTCTGTGTCGTCTCATGTGGTTAGTGTGTTGTTTTATGTAGCACCATGGTCCTGGATGAACGTTGTTTCGTTTCACTGTGAACTGTACCAGCTGTATATGGCTGAATTGACAATAAAGCCATCTGAACTTGAACTTCACATTTTGCATGTTCTTAACCTAACAGCCTACACTTCACCTAATAGGCCTGTAGGTGGCACTTGGACTTCATTTAACTAACTATGATGGCTTCATCAAATGGTAAATGAATACAAGATGTAGTATGTAAGAAATAGTAAATTGAACACTACTTACCATTAATGCAACTTCCACAAATGTAAATTCATCTGTCCATTCTTACTGGAAAGAATGATACTTGTCTTTTTTTCTTTTAGCCATTCCAACTTTGTTAAAAAAACTGAAAACAATGACTATGTAGTTTAAACTTCAAAATTTCAGCCGATTTATGAATTAGACTGTGAAATTACCACTTCGCGCCACATTGCCCAATGAAATTTGAGCTCGTTGTGCCACATCACTATTGGTGTATACATGACATCGATTATGAACGATGTAATATTTTAAAATATGTAATATGTAGAGTTTTAATAGATTTGACACCTTAGATTTCGTGATTCATAATTGTTTTTTTTTTATTTTTCCCACGGTCGAGCCATAGACATTCACTAAAAGAGCCATATATGGCTCGTGAGTCATGCATTCCCGACCCCTGCTGTAAAGGATTTGAAATCAGAGATGGCATCTCAATGATAGATACTGCTCATCTCAAGGACAAAATTTGATCGAGATTAATCAATGAACTATACTTAGTTAAGTGAACTGTAGCCCTAGCAGATGAGTGCTTGTCAGACTTGCCACGATATCATAATTTTCACACCGATATGGTATTACCGCTGGTTGGACGATAGATGGTGCTATGGGGTACTTTTCGGTGCGCAATAACCTACATAATAACGCAAGGGAGCTTGATTACAAACTTTGATTTGTATTTTTTGACAAAATATGAAAATGGAATTGGGGGAAAAGTGTAATCAAATTAAATTGTGTGCTGTTCACCAAACTTCTAACACCACGATGCGGGGGCGTGGTTTATCGCCGTCCTGTGAATGGAGGGCGGAGCTGGAGAAGGTGAGCGACACGGATTACACACACCTGTGGGAAATTGTCTAATTATTGTTCGGTGTTACAGTAAGGCTGAGGAGCATAAGAGGGGGAGAGACGAGCACCGAGAGTCATTTAGTGTATAGCCAAAAAAAGATGAATATGAGACAATAGATGAGAATTTCAGCTTTCCTTTTCTGGTATTTACAACTAGATGTGTTAAAAAACTTAGAACATGGCACCTTTTGTTTGAACCCACATTTTTCAAGTGATGAAAAATATTGGAACATGTGACTGACAAGTGTTCCTTGTTGCTCAGGTGTGCCCTGTTGGACTGATTGTTTAAGCAGTTAATAGCTCTGAGTGTCTACTCTTGGTTTGAGCCATGGGTTTCACCTGGTATAGCCAATACAACAATTTGGAATGTCCTGAAAAAGAGGGAAACCACTGGTGTACTAGCAACCAGACATCCAACAGGTCAGCCAAGGAAAACAACAGCAGTTGTCGAGAAAAACTGTGACAGCTGTGAAGAAAACCCCAAAAACAGCAGTCTGTGACATCACCAACAACCTTCACAGGGCAGGGATGAAGGCATCACAATCCACTATTTGAAGAATCCACCTTTTGAAGACTTCAAGAGCAGAAACATAGAGCCCATACCACAAGATGCAAACCACTCATCAGTAGTAAGACTCGGAAGACCAGATTGGAAATCACTAATAAATACAGAGATGAGCCACAAAAGTTCTCGAACAGAGTTTTATGGTTTGATCACACCAAGATTAACCTCTACCAAAGTGATGGAAAGGCCAAAGTGTGGAGAGAGAACATACACATCTGCTCATCATCCAAAACATACAAGTTCACTGGTCAAGTACGGTGGAGGTAGTGTCATGGCATAGCTACTTCTAAAATGGGCTCACTAATCTTTATTCATGATGTAATTCATGATTCAATTTAATTAAATTTTATTTGTATTGCGCTTTTAACAATGGACATGGGCTTTACAGAAATGTATAAATTCAGGATATAAATTTTTAATTTATAAATTTATCCCTGATGAGCACGCCAGAGCTGGTGGTGGCAAGGAAAAACTCCCTGAGACGATTTGAGGAAGAAATCTTGATAGGAACCAAACTCAAAAGTGAACACATCCTCATCTGGGTGACACCGGATAGTGCAAGTATAAATAATTCCCTTCTATAACTGTGTACTACATGGTCTAAAGGTGCAATTGTGTAACCAGGAAAGTCATTATAGTTTTAACATGAAGTCTATTTTGAAGTTATCAACTGTTCACTGATGTTGACTTGAGCACAAAACTATTCATGCCTATTGCAGTCCAAAGCCATCTTCACGGTTTCTAAGTGGTACCATCGACAGTAATCTCATATCTTTAGGATGTCCATGTGGGGCCACCCTTAGCAGCAGCAAGTGATTTCCAAGTGATGAGAACTCCAAACAGAAGTGGGGAATCAGGATGGATCAGGCAGGGATCAAAAGATGATGGTAGCAGTAGAATGAATTCAGAAGTCTACAGAAACATTCTGTCTTCCAATTTACAGGAAAATCTAATTGGGAGGTACTTCATCATGCAGGAAGACAATGACCCAAACACCCTGTAAAAACAACAAAGGACTTCATCAGGGGGAAAAAGTGGAAGAACCCAACTAAGCATACAGGTGCATCTCAATAAATTAGAATGTCGTGGAAAAGTCCATTTATTTCAGTAATTCAACTCAAATTGTGAAACTCGTGTATTAAATAAATTCAGTGCACACAGACTGAAGTAGTTTAAGTCTTTGGTTCTTTTAATTGTGATGATTTTGGCTCACATTTAACAAAAACCCACCAATTCACTATCTCAACAAATTAGAATATGGTGACATGCCAATCAGCTAATCAACTCAAAACACCTGCAAAGATTTCCTGAGCCTTCAAAATGGTCTCTCAGTTTGGTTCACTAGGTAAATCACAAACATTCACTGCCAAATTAGCTGGCTGTTCACAGAGTGCTGTATCCAAGCATGTTAACAGAAAGTTGAGTGGAAGGAAAAAGTGTGGAAGAAAAAGATGCACAACCAACCGAGAGAACCGCAGCCTTATGAGGATTGTCAAGCAAAATCGATTCAAGAATTTGAGTGAACGTCACAAGCAATGGACTGAGGCTGGGGTCAAGGCATCAAGAGCCACCACACACAGACGTGTCAGGAATTTGGCTACAGTTGTCGTATTCCTCTTGTTAAGCCACTCCTGAACCACAGACAACGTCAGAGGCGTCTTACCTGGGCTAAGGAGAAGAAGAACTGGACTGTTGCCCAGTGGTCCAAAGTCCTCTTTTCAGATGAGAGCAAGTTTTGTATTTCATTTGGAAACCAAGGTCCTAGAGTCTGGAGGAAGGGTGGAGAAGCTCATAGCCCAAGTTGCTTGAAGTCCAGTGTTAAGTTTCCACAGTCTGTGATGATTTGGGGTGCAATGTCATCTGCTGGTGTTGGTCCATTGTGTTTTTTGAAAACCAAAGTCACTGCACCCGTTTACCAAGAAATTTTGGAGCACTTCATGCTTCCTTCTGCTGACCAGCTTTTTGAAGATGCTGATTTCATTTTCCAGCAGGATTTGGCACCTGCCCACACTGCCAAAAGCACCAAAAGTTGGTTAAATGACCATGGTGTTGGTGTGCTTGACTGGCCAGCAAACTCACCACACCTGAACCCCATAGATTCTCTATGGGGTATTGTCAAGAGGAAAATGAGAAACAAGAGACCAAAAAATGCAGATGAGCTGAAGGCCACTGTCAAAGAAACCTGGGCTTCCATACCACCTCAGCAGTGCCACAAACTGATCACCTCCATGCCACGCCGAATTGAGGCAGTAATTAAAGCAAAAGGAGCCCCTACCAAGTATTGAGTACATGTACAGTAAATGAACATACTTTCCAGAAGGCCAACAATTCACTAAAAATGTTTTTTTTATTGGTCTTATAAAGTATTCTAATTTGTTGAGATAGTGAATTGGTGGGTTTTTGTTAAATGTGAGCCAAAATCATCACAATTAAAAGAACAAAGACTTAAACTACTTCAGTCTATGTGCATTGAATTTATTTAATGCACAAGTTTCACAATCTGAGTTGAATTACTGAAATAAATGGACTTTTCCACGACATTCTAATTTATTGAGATGCACCTGTACATTTCGCCTCCAGAAGGGGAGACTGAAGGGTGAAACCCCCCAAAACAAACAACAACTGAATGAAGCTGTGTGGTACAAGCCTGGAAAAGCATCACAAAAGAAGAATGCAATAGTTAGCAATGTCAGTGGGTCGCTGACTTGATGCAGTTATGCAAGTTTACACATCTAAATGTTAATATTTGGAAATGAAAGCTGAAATTTTGATCCATCATCTCATATTCATATTTTGATCTCAAACCCAAATGTTTTCAGTGTATAGCAAAAACATAAGAATTGGCCTTGCTGTCCCAATACTTTTGGAGGGAACTGTATAAATAAATAAACATTTGTTTATTTTTCATGGCCTGTCTATTCACTGACTGAACCCTCAAGAGTAGATACACACTTCTTGCTTTCTGGCTCTGGACTTAGTTCATCATGGAAAAAATACTAAGTGACTGGGGAACTCCACAATATTCCAATTTCATTAAAGCGCTCTTATGTGCGTTCAAGACCACATTGAAGCTGTGATGATAGTTAGGTGATAGTTAGTGTACATTTGTGACAATGGCAGATGTGGAGCACTATAGTAGAGATCAGGGCCTCTGGTAGAGACACAGATGGCCTCAGTAATGGTACAGACTAATGAAGCTCTGTGCGTAAATCTGTCATTAACAGCACAAATATACAGTGCATCCGGAATGTATTCACAGCGCTTCACTTTTTCCACATTTTATGATGTTACAGCCTTATTCCAAAATGGATTAAATTCATTATTTTTCTCAAAATTCTACAAACAATACCCCATAATGACAACATGAAAGAAGTTTGTTTGAAATCTTTGCAAATTTATTAAAAATAAAAAACGAAAAAATCACATGTACATAAGTATTCACAGCCTTTGCTCAGTACTTTGTTGGAGCACCTTTTGCACCAATTACAGCCTCAAGTCTTTTTGAGTATGATGCTACAAGCTTGGCACACCTATTTTTGGGCAGTTTCTCCCATTCTTCATTGCTGCATTCATCTTTCCCTCGATCCTGACTAGCCTCCTAGTTCCTGCCGCTGAAAAACATCCCCACAGTATGATGCTGCCACCACCATGCGTCACTGTAGGGATGGTATTGGCCAGGTGATGAGCGGTGCCTGGTTTCCTCCAGACATGATGCTTGCTATTCAGGCCAAAGAGTTCAATTTTTGTTTCTCATGGTCTAAGAGTCCTTCAAGTGCAAACTCCAGGTGGGCTGTCATGTGCCTTTTACTGAGGAGTGGCTTCTGTCTGGTCACTCTACCATACAGGCCTGATTGCTGCAGAGATGGTTGTTCTTCTGGAAGGTTCTCCTCTCTCCACAGAGAAATGCTGGAGCTCTGTCAGCGTGACCATCAGGTTCTTGGTCACCTCCCTGGCTAAGGCCCTTCTCCCTGATCGCTCAGTTTGGCCAGGCGGACCACTCTAGGAAGAGTCCTGGTGGTTCCAAACTTCTTCCATTTACGGATGATGTAAATAGTTAAGAAGTGACGCAGAATCTCACTGTGTGTGGTTTATTTTTGTATTTTTTTCACTGTGCTCATTAGGACCTTCAATGCTGCAGAAATGTTTCTGTACCCTTCCCCAGATCTGTGCCTCAATAGAATCCTGTCTCGGAGGTCTACAGACAATTCCTTGGACTTCATGGCTTGGTTTGTGCTCTGACATGCACTGTTAACTGTGGGACCTTATATAGACAGGTGTGTGCCTTTCCAAATCATGGCCAGTCAACTGAATTTACCACAGGTGGACTCCAATCAAGTTGTAGAAACATCTCAAGGATGATCAGTGGAAACAGGATGCACCTGAGCTCAATTTTGAGTGTCATGGCAAATGCTGTGAATACTTATGTACATGTGATTTTTTTTTCGTTTTTTATTTTTAATAAATTTGCAAAGATTTCAAACAAACTTCTTTCACATTGTCATTATGGGGTATTGTTTGTAGAATTTTGAGAAAAATAATGAATTTAATCCATTTTGGAATAAAGCTGTAACATAACAAAATGTGGAAAAAGTGAAGAGCTGTGAATACTTTCCGGATGGACTATAAGAGGGCCGACATGCTGATCCACAATGTGTTTGACACACTGGCAAATGTAGGCTGTAATATGGTGGCACAGTTGCAAGATAATGCCCATAACTTGAGATGCAATGGGTGCAGAATCCCTACAGGCAAGCAATGGGAGCCTAGCAATAAAGTAGAGTAAAGCACAGAATTCTCCCTAATTCCAAAAATTTGGGACAGTATGGAAAATGCAAAAAAAGCAAACAAAAGGTTTTTTTTGAAAATTCAATTCACCCTGTACTATATTGAAAACACATTATTAACACATTATTTGATGTTTTATCTTATGAATTTATTTTATTTTTGAAAATAATACTCATTTCAAATCTGATGACTGCAACACACTCCAAAAAAGTTGGGACAGTCGACTGTTTACCACTGTGTACAATCACCTTTAAAAAAAAAAAAAAACTTTTGGGTACTGAAGACACCAGTTGGTTAAGTTTAGCAAGAGGAATTTTTCCCCATTCATCCATTATGCATTTCTTCAGCTGCACAACTGTACGGGGCTTTCGTTGCCATAATGTGCCATACATTCTCAATTGGAGACAGATCAGGACTGCGGGCAGACCATGTTAGCACCCGCAATCTCTGCTTATGCAACTATGCAGTTGTAATCTGGGCAGAATGTGGTTTGGCGTTGTCCTGCTGGAAAATGCAGGGACGTCCCTGGAAAAGACGACGTCAAGATGGCAGCATATGTTGCTCCAAAATGTGTGCACATCTTTCTGCATTAATGGTGCCCTCATCGATGTGCAAGTTACCCATGCCATGGGCACTGACACACCTTTTGGACCTGACGCTGATAACAGCTTGGATGGTCCTTTTCCTCTTTGGCCCAGAGAACACGACAGTTGTTTTGTCCAAAAACTATTTGAAATGTTGACTCGTCCGACCACAAAACACGATTCCACTGTGCTATTGTCCATCTCAGATGTGACCGAGCCCCGAGAAGTCATTGATGTTGATGTATGGCTTCTGCTTTGCATAGTAAAGCCTTAACTAGCATCTGTGGATGCAACAGTGAATGGTATTGACTGACAAAGGTTTAGCAAAGTATTTCCAAGCCCATGTCAGGATATCCATCACAGACTCATGACAGTTTTTAAGACACTGACGTCTGAGGGATTGGAGATCAAGCGCATTCAGAAGTCGTTTTTGGTCATGCCCTTTCACGCATTGAGATTTGACCAGATTCTTTGAATCTTTTAATTATATTGTGCACTGTAGAAAGTGAAATGCCCAAAATCCTACCGACTTGTCTTTGGGGAATGTTGTTCTCAAAGTGTTGGATTATTCGCTGACGCATCTGTTGGCAGATTGGCGAGCCTCGATCCATCCTTGCTCTTGAAGGACTAGGCCTTTTTTGGAGGCTCTTTATATACTATGATTAGACGATTGCCTCACCTGATTCACATCACCTTCTTATTTCAACTTGTCACATTCGATATTAGTCCTAAATTGCCCTGTCCCAACATTTTTGGAACGTGTTGCATGCATCAATTTAAAAATAAACGTTTACCTTCAAAAAACTATGCAGTTGATCAGGTAAAACATCAAATACCTTGTCTTTATATGTTTTTTTGTTTAAATACAAGTCAAAGTACATTTACAAATCTCTTTGTTTTTATTAGCATTTTCCATACTGTCCCAACTTTTTCGAAATTGGGGTTGTAGATATCTGTCTATCTATAACTATCACACAACAGCTACCAAACAGGAAGACATGTGCTTCCTCTAAGACACATGAAGCCCCCGTTTTTAAAAACAAACAAACAAAAAAAAAACTACTGCTCATACTGCATCACAGGGTGGTGTAACACTCAGAAGAAAGCATTAAGTGCCCCCTTCTGCACCGGCACCCATGATTGGCTAGTGTTACTGTGATTGATAGGAGAGAAAGTATGCCACCCCTCCCACCCAGAAAGCACACTCAATTTTGCTCTTTTCGACTCCCTGCCATGGATGGCTGTAGCATTGCTGGAATTTGAACTCCTGATCTCGGGACAATAGGGTGAATGCTTTTCTGTTGTGCTGCTCTGATGCCCACAGATTTTTGTTTTAAACGTTGATTAGAAGGCATGTTTACATGTAAACTGAAGTTTTGGGAAAAGGCCATGCTTGAAGTTCCACCTTCTTCCTAGTTAACCTCTAATAAATTCTCATCTCTCTCCCTTATACTACTTTTGGTGCAGTTAGTGCATGATGACTCTTTGCACTAACTGCACCAAATGCAAACACTCCCATTCATACTAAACATTTTCCCACTTACCTTTCCAGCAGGTGCTCTCTCTGAAGGATAGCATATGTTTTTCCAGTATTTTACTGGAAAAACAAATCTCCAAGAATGAAACTAACCATTTTATAAAGACCCAAATATCAGGGATGACTCAATGCCCCGAACTTTGAACAATATTACCTCAGTAACCAACTCCAATATATAATCAAATGGATAAAGCCCAGTCAGATAAATGAGATATGGCTAGATACGGAACAGGCACTATGCAATAAAATCAGTATCTCAGACTTACCCTTCATCAGTACAGCTATTAAATGCTTCAAAAGTCCAATAATTGCATCAACTTTAACAGCTTGGTGGAAATTTTATAAAATTATTAATTCATCACTCCAACTCTGAACACACTCCCATATGGCATAACCCCGACTTCACAAACACAGTGAAGATAAACATCTCCACATGGGTAGAAAAAGGCATTACGCATCTTAAACATGTAAGTCAATACAACACCTTTTCATCATTTCCAGCATATTAGTATCAGAACTACTAAATATATCACGACCAACTAAAGTCTTATCCAAAATATATAAAATAATATCCAAATCCAACTCTTCAATTACCATACCTTGTAAAAAAATGGGAAGATGACTTTTTTTGAGCAGTCACACCTAGAGAAGACTTTTGGCAACAGATATTACAGAACATGTCCCTCATTGTTAGGTAACATGGCGATAGGCGGATGCAAGTGCAGGTTAAAGTCCTTTTATTAGGAACAGTCAAAATTATCGGGACAGCAGTAATCCAAATCGTGAGACAATGGCATAGTCGGATAACAGGTGTGGGTCAGGCGTCGACAAACAGCATGAACTAGGCTAGGCAAGAGTCAAAGATACGAGACAGAAACAGGATCAAAACCAGGAAACACAAAACAAAGTCAAACGGCTTAGTAAGAGACAGAACACAAGGTAACTGTGCTAATACTTCGCAATGATACAACAAAACACGGGGTTTAAATACACAAACACAATGAGCGGTTAACACAAGACACCTGAGACATATTAGGACACAACCAGTGATAACACAGGGGCGGAGACAAGACACGAACCAAAACAAAACACACGTGGCGAAGTAAACAAAGCGAAAGTCACTGAATCCGGAAGTAAGCTGCTCGCACGCTTCGGCGATCAGGGTGAGGGGAAATCGTAACAGAGCCCCCCCCAATCTTTACCCCCTCTGGTGGTCCTGGGCCTTTGGACAAGATTGTAACCTCTGCCCCCCAGGTCCCGAGGCAAGCATTGTCTATGGTCATGAGGGAGGAACAACGCTTGGAAGGCTGCATCATCAGTCTCTGGCTTGAACCTAGCGTGGTGGGCCGTCTCATTGGCCTCAGGCGTGAGCGGAGCATGGTGGGCCGTCTCGTCGGCCTCAGGCGTGAGCGGAGCATGGTGGGCCGTCTCATCAGCCTCTGGCGTGAGCAGAGCGTGGTGGGCCACCTGATCGGCCTCCGGCAGGAACTTGGCCTTGGAGGCCGTCTGGCCGGCCTCGGGCAGGAACTTGGCCTTGGAGGCCGCCTGGTCAGCCTCAGGCAGGAACTTGGTTTGAGAGGAGGTCGCCCCGTGGACCTCCGGCAGGAACGTGGCTGGAGAGGAGGTCGCCCCGTGGACCTCCGGCAAGAACGTGGCTTGAGAGGAGGTCACCCCATGGACCTCCGGCAGGAACGTGGCTTGAGAGGAGGTCGCCCCGTGGACCTCCGGCAGGAACGTGGCTTGAGAGGAGGTCGCCACGTTGACCTCCGGCTTGAGCTACACTGGGGAGACCATCTGCTGGGTCTCCGACTGGAACTCTGGGTTGGAGGTCGCCAGGTTGACCTCCGGCTTGAGCTCCACTGGGGAGACCATCTGCTGGGTCTCCGGCTGGAGCTCTGGGTTGGAGCTCGCCAGGTTGACCTCCGGTTGGAGCTCTGCAGGGGAGAACATCTGCTGGGTCTCCGGCTGGAGCTCTGGGGTTGAGGTCGCCACGCTGACCTCTGTCTGGAGCTCCGCAGGTGAGACCATCTGCTGGGTCTCCAGCTGGAGCTCTGGGTTGGAGGTCGCCATGTTGCCCTTGAAAGACTCCTGGGAGCAGAAGTATGAGCCTTGTATACCCCATTCCACACATGTGGGACACCATAGCTTGGCCTGTCTGCTGCAGCCCTCGGTCGTGCACGCCTGGGTCATTGGTGCCTTGTCGACCTGGGGCTGAGGCTGAAAGGTGTAGGCTGCCATGTCGGCCATCTCCCTCTTGTAGTACGTGGTGAACAGCAGGCTGGGTGTATCAGACAGGCTGTCCCTTCCCAAGAAATTTTTAAGGTCGGGAGCAAAATCAGGACTCCCGAACACTTTTACTAATAGTTCGACAAAACATGACACGGTACATAGCTCACTTGATCCTGTGCCAAGGTGAAGCTCCGCCCACTGGTGAGCTGAGCCTACAAGTCGTGACAACAGGAACCCCAACCACTGCTTCTCGTCGGGTTTGGGGTCTTCCAGGCTAAGAAAATAGAGTTGGCATTGCAACAAAAAGCATTGGGGGTAAACTGAAAATCCATCATATGCGTCGGGGGGGTACATGAAAGTCCACTGTGAAAAAAGAATGGAATCGAACACGCATACATAGGCTCCGGTGCGATGTCTCCTCCACTTCCCGGCTGCATCCATGGTGAAGCGAAGTATTCTGTTAGGTAACACGGCAATAGACGGATGCAAGTGCAGGTTAAAGTCCTTTTATTAGGAACAGTCAAAATTATCGGGACAGCAGTAATCCAAATCGTGAGACAATGGCGTAGTCGGATAACAGGCGTGGGTCAGGCGATCGGCAAACAGCATGAACTAGGCTAGGCAAGAGTCGAAGATACAAGACAGAAACAGGATCAAAACCAGGAAACACAAAACAAAGTCAAACATCTTGGTAAGAGACAGAACACGAGGTAACTGCGCTAATACTTCGCAATGATACAACGAAACACGGGGGTTTAAATACACAAACACAATGAGTGGTTAACACAGGACATCTGAGACATATTAGGACACAACCAATGATAACACAGAGGCGGAGACAAGACATGAACCACAAAACACACGTGGCGAAGTAAACAAAGCGAAAGTCACTGAATCCGGAAGTAAGCTGCTCGCACACTTCAGCGATCAGCGCGAGGGGGAATAGTAACACTCATAGCTAACAACACTAGTCTGCATCTGATACAATACAAAATAATCCATATAACTCATTACACTGGTCATAGGATGTATAGAATAGGCTTTGGGGAATTAGACATCTGCACACAAAATAAACCAGACAATTACATACATGCCATATGGGACTGCACACCAGTTAAGCACTTCTGGAAACAAATCACTGAGGAAATATCTTATTTTCTAAATACCACCATACCACTTTCCCCCTAACTTTGCCTACTTGGAGATACATCTGGGATCAACATTACAAAGGAAAACACAATAGTCCTCCTTACAGCGCTAACCATCGCCAAGAAAACCATACTAACAAATTGGAAATCAAAGATTAGCATTAACATCACACATTGGAAAAACCTAATAATTGACCATATAACAATAGAAAAACTCTCTGCCTCAATCAAAAATAAAACTATCAAATTTAACTCTACTTGGACACCATTGATCACCTACATACACCAGGATACCACCTTGCAATAGCAAACAATACAGCTTCTACAGACCAACCACATAATCAAAGCCATACCACACATCTCAAACAAGATGCTCACAAATACATGTAACTAAACTACACACACATGCATATAACATTCACAGTATTCAAAGTTGGTGCTACACATATTAATTAACTCACTTCAAACATTTCAAATATTACTCCTTTGCACACCCTCCCCATACTTCACCCCCATACCCTCCCAACCCATCGCTTTGATAAGTACCACACCCCAGTCACATCTACTGTCTTGTCTTATCTTGTCTTGTCTATGTTCCATCTTAATATTTATCCTCTCTATGTCCTACACCCACCACTCACCCATACTAACCTTTAAATACAGAGTACAACACATCTGAAAACCGGAATAAAATAAATAAAGTCTAAATGGTCCCCCAAAGGGAGGGGGGGACTGGAGGGATTGATTTGCCCTTCATCCCAATGCCTTTGTTATTCAACTTCACAATTCATCCAACATCATACAACTGGTACTCAACCAGAATAAGTTTTTTGCCGCCGTGGGTACCACCGCAGTTGCGGCAGCAACATGCATTTGCTGCTCTTGACTGCTAAGTGGCACTATAACCACAGATTTCAGGGGGTAGCCGTGTCACAGCTCATTTTCACACTCAACGAAAATTTAGCAGTCAACCGTGCCTTGCCAATGGGCTAGATTTGACGGTTGCAGTCAGTGGAGAATGCAAGAAAAACACTATCTGTAAGTTAAAAACAAATCATATTAACAGAACCAAATTTAGGACTCCCAGGACAAGGGAGGACAAGCCCATTGAATGAATTCAAGCTGAATAGTGAATGTCAAGACTGTGTTCTGTGCTTACTTTTACATGTACTGTATAATGTTGTACTACTAACCGGTATTTTATTTCATTAAACATTAGAAAGATGTGCATTATTATTTATATCATTGTATCTTGTATTATTTTGCCCTTGCAATAAAATAAAAATGATAGAAAAGGTGGATTACTCTGCATGGGAGCATTAAGAGTGGAAGCCTAGTTGTCTACATTCAACGAAAAAAATGGAATATGTGGTCGGTTAGATTTAAGAAAAAATATTACGTATGGTTTACATAAAAATATTACGTTTCACATCAAAGTGATTTCATTGCTTATGCTAAACTTAATTTAAACAACTTTCTAATTAATTACATTTTTTATGGCATTTGGCAGACGCTCTTATCCAGAGCAACTTACATTTATCTAATTTATACATCTGAGCAGTTGAGGGATAAGGGCCTTGCTCAAGGGCCCAACAGTGACAGCTTGGCGGTGCTGGGGTTTTAACTCATGATCTTCTGAGCAGTAGACCAATGCTACCACTCACAAGTTCAGTTTTATTCAGGCGACTGAAAATACATGATCAAATCATGTTGGATGCACAAAATCAAATTATGTTAATGTAACTCAGTTCAGTCATGTGGAACTGATGTAAGCATTTGAATTAAGTAAATTCAACAGTTTTTTTTCCCAGTGTAGTAGGCTTTATGTCAAATGTTGTGACCACATTATTTGATATTTTTCACAAATACAAACATTTGAAATGTACATTTAATAATTAGAAACATTGCATTTCAATAGGTGCTTTGTTATTCATTATCTGTCCTTTTTATTAGTAGTAGCTAGTAGTAGGTTTATTATCAATTGAAACTTAATCAAATACATTGTTAATTTGCTACACAACCGATGTTGACCAACAGCGTTTATGTATTTGCATTCTTTGTGCATAGAAATAAGAGACAGTAGACTATTATGGTCAAGTGTTTGGTTTTATAAATAATGGCAACATTACAATAAATTTGCTACATTACAGTAGAGCCTCCGTTGTGCTGTACCACAGCTGGCAAAACCTTCTGAAGGTGGCCAATGTATCTGTTGCAAGCTGTTGTCATCAGACGATCGCACCAGAAAGTCACACTGACCTGAAGAAGCTCGTCTTTATTCCTTGGCTTGGCCTCACGTCTGACGAACTCCGCCAGTGTGTGCCAAACCAGATCGACTGGACTGAGATCTGGTGATCTGCAGGCTAACAATGAACATATTAGACGAAATAGCCATATGCACATCATAAATGACTTCATCTAAAAAAATCTATCCGGGATAGACAGATAGGAAACATACTCAGCTGGTGTTTTCACCCAGTTGATCCCTTCTCAGCAATACACTGTCTCGCCACTGTATGTTTCCGGTCATTGTCTATAAATGTATATATATATATTAGAAAATACTTAATCGATTCCGCTACTAGAAATCAGAAAAGATCGCAAACTACTGTGATCAGCCGTGTAGTTTGTTAACTTTTACCTTGGAAGAAGCGATGAGGACCTTCAAATTGTTGTTTTATGTATGGCACCAAATTTGATTTTATGATGGTCTCTTGGTAAAACTGCTGGTCCAGAAAATTTTCACTTGAATGACACTCTCACTCACTCACTCACTCACATCTTTATTTTGTACAGTCTTTACACATTCTACACACTAATATGAACAAAGAAGGCTGTGAAAAATTGTCTTTATTGTTTAACCTTTGATCTTCTGTTCGAAAAATTCACAAAAATACTCTGCTCTAATGGATATCAAACAACTGCAAGCAAAACAGGTTTATCATAAAAAATATATTTGTTCAATATATGTGTGCCACATTTATTGGCATCCTTTTAGTCAATACTTGGTGCTACCTCCCTTTGTCAAGATAACAGCTCTGAGTCTTCTCCTATAATGTCTGATGAGGTTGGAGAATACATGGCAAGGGATCTGAGACCATTCCTCCATACAGAATCTCTCCAGATCCTTCAAATTTCGAGGTCCACGCTGGTGGACTCTCCTCTTCAGTTCACCCCACAGGTTTTCTACAGGTTTCAACTCAGGGACTGGGATGGCCATGACAGGACCTTGATTTTGTGGGCAGTAAACAATTTTTGTGTGGATTTTGATGCATGTTTTGTATCATTCTCCTGCTCGAAGATCCAACCACGGCCCATTTTAAGCTTTGCGGCAGAGGCAGTCAGATTTTCATTTAATATCTTTTGATATTTGATAGAGTCCATGATGCTATGTATCTTAACAAAATGTCCAGGTCCTCTGGCAGAAAAACAGCCCCAAAAGTAAAGAGCCATCACCATATTTATCCGTTTCTTATAGCCACTTCCCATTTTTTGAAGCTTAACAACCTTTTGCCGCACATCACAGCTATATTCCTTGGTCTTACCCATTGTTATGAATGACTAAGGGAATTTGGCCTGTGTGTTACCTCATATTTATACCCCTGTGAAACAGAAAGTCATGGTTAAACAATTTCCTGTTCCTAGTCACCCAGGTGTACAGTTGCACTCAAAATTATTCAACCCCCATTGCAAATCAGGTTTATTGTCAAAATTTACAGACTTTCAGCTGCTTGCAATGAACAAATCAAACAAAAGTAATTGAAATAGTTCAGCACAACGAACGCTTCACCCAAACGAACGGTTTCCCCAAATTCAACTGAAAATGCAACTTATAATGATTCTCCAGCCTCAAAAATAATTCAACCCCCTGAATAGAATCCCTCACACAACAGCACAAATATGCAAAACAGGTGTTGTCTCAAGCACACTTGATGCAAATAATCAAGGGCTTCATTAGTTGCACCAGGTGTTCTTGAGCTGGAACACATGAAATACCTGAAATGGCTAGGGGCAGAAAATACATGAAATACCTGGACGGGGGTGTTGCAACTGTACTTAAAAATTGTAAAATATCAATGGGAATATACTTCAAATATATTTTTCTCATATGAATTCATAGGGGTGCCAATAATTGTGGCACACATATATTTAACAAAGATTTTTTTTTTTTTTTTTATGAACCTGTGTTGTGTTTGCAATTGTTTGATATCCATGAAGTATCCAAGGTTAAATAATAAAGACAAATTTTCACAGCCTTCTTCATTTTCTCTTTTAGCATTGCCTACAAGACCACACTAAATGCATGATGCTGACACAACACACACACGCACGCACGCACACACACACACGCACACACTTTCACTCACACACGACTTTATTTTTTATAACGTCTGATATTTGAACTGTACACATTCTATAACATGCTGGCTACACTTCAAGTTAACATTATTTATAACATATACAGTATCTCACAAAAGTGAGTACACCCCTCACATTTTTGTAAATATTTTATTACATCTTTTCATGGGACAACACTGAAGAAATGACACTTTGCTACAATGTAAAATAGTGAGTGTACAGCTTGTATAACAGTGTAAATTTGCTGTCCCCTCAAAATAACTCAACACACAGCCATTAATGTCTAAACCACTGGGAACAAAAGTGGGTACACCCCTAAGTGAAAATGTCCAAATTGGGCCCAAAGTGTCAATATTTTGTGTAGCCACCATTATTTTCCAGCACTGCCTTAACCCTGTTGGGCATGGAGTTCACCAGAGCTTCACAGGTTGCCACTGGAGTCCTCTTCCACTCCTCCATGATGACATCACAGAGCTGGTGGATGTTAGAGACCTTGCGCTCCTCCACCTTCCATTTGAGGATGCCCCACAGATGCTCAATAGGGTTTAGGTCTGGAGACATGCTTGGCCAGTCCATCACCTTTACCCTCAGCTTCTTTAGCCAGGCAGTGGTCATCTTGGAGGTGTGTTTGAGGTCGTTATCATGTTGGAATACTGCCCTGCGGCCCAGTTTCCGAAGGGAGGGGATCATGCTCTGCTTCAGTATGTCACAGTACATGTTGGCATTCATGGTTCCCTCAATGAACTGTAGCTCCCCAATGTCGGCAGCACTCATGCAGCCCCAGACCATGACACTCTCACCACCATGCTTGACTGTAGGCAAGACGCACTTGTCTTTGTACTCCTCACCTGGTTGCCGCCACACATGCTTGACACCATCTGAACCAAATAAGGTTATCTTGGTCTCATCAGACCACAGGACATGGTTCCAGTAATCCATGTCCTTAGTCTGCTTGTCTTCAGCAAACTGTTTGCAGGCTTTCTTGTGCATCATCTTTAAAAGAGGCTTCCTTCTGGGACGACAGCCATGCAGACCAATTTGATTCAGTGTGCGGCGTATGGTCTGAGCACTGACAGGCTGACCCCCCACCCCTTCAACCTTTGCAGCAATGCTGGCAGCACTCATACGTCTATTCTGCAAAGCCAACCTCTGGATATGATGCTGAGCACGTGCACTCAACTTCTTTGGTCGACCATGGTGAGGCCTGTTCTGAGTGGAACCTGTCCTATTAAACCGCTGTATGGTCTTGGCCACCGTGCTGCAGCTCAGTTTCAGGGTGTTGGCAATCTTCTTATAGCCTAGGCCATCTTTATGTAGAGCAACAATTCTTTTTTTCAGATTCCCCATTCACACCTGAGACCTTGTAACACTAATGAGCCACATGACACCGGGGAGGGAAAATGGCTAATTGGGCCCAATTTGGACATTTTCACTTAGGAGTGTACTCACTTTTGTTGCCAGTGGTTTAGACATAAATGGCTGTGTGTTGAGTTTTTTTGAGGGGACAGCAAATTTACACTGTTATACAAGCTGTACACTCACTACTTTACATTGTAGCAAAGTGTCATTTCTTCAGTGTTATCCCATGAAAAGATATAATAAAATATTTACAGAAATGTGAGGGGTGTACTCACTTTTGTGAGATACTGTATCATGCTTATGTCACATCAGAGTAATTATAACAACAAACATAAATAATTTGTCTTTTAGCACTAACTTTTACAACGTCTTACTTCATAATAAATTTACAAGATTTTTACAGACACAGATCAAATGTATGCATTTATCAAATATAACTGCTTGAATGTGATATAAAGTACTGTACAAAAGTTTTAGGCAGGTGTGAAAAATGCTGTAAAGTAAGAATACTTTCAAAAATAAATATAAACTATTAACATGTCTATCAATTAACAAAATGCAAAGTGAGTGACCAGAAGAAAAATATACATCAAATCAATATTTGGTGTGACCACCCTTTGCCTTCAAAACGGCATCAATTCTTCTAGGTACACTTGCACAAAATCAGGGATTTTGTGGGCATATAGTCAGGTGTATGATTAAACAATTATACCAAACAGGTGCTAATGATCATCAATTCAATATGTACGTTGAAACACAATCATTAACTGAAACAGAAACAGCTGTGTAGGAGGAATAAAACTGGGTGGGGAACAGCCAAACTCAGCTAACAAGGTGAGGTTGCTGAAGACAGTTTACTGTCAAAAGTCATACACCATGGCAAGACTGAGCACAGCAACAAGACAGAAGGTAGTTATACTGCCAGGCAGAAATTTCAAGGCAGACAGGGACTTCCAGATGTGCTGTCCAAGCTCTTTTGAAGAAGCACAAAGAAACAGGCAACATTGAGGACCGCAGACGCAGCGGTCGGCCAAAGAAACTTACTGCAGCAGATGAAAGACACATCAGGCTTACTTCCCTTCGCAATCGGAAGATGTCCAGCAGTGCCATCAGCTCAGACCTGGCAGAAACCAGTGGGACCCTGTACACCCATCTACTGTCTGGAGAAGTCTGGTCAGAAGTGGCCTTCATGGAAGACTTGCGGCCAAAAAGCCATACCTCTGACGTGGAAACAAGGCCAAAACAGGAACTGGGGTGCAGAAAAATGGCAGCAGGTGCTCTGGACTGAGGCAGTTTGTTCGCTGAAGGGCTGGAAAAGGGCTGGAGGTTCCTTGCAAGTTTGGGGCTCCATTTCTGCAAATGGAGTTGGGGATTTGGTCAGAATTAATGGTCTCCTCAATGCTGAGAAGTACAGGCAGATACTTATCCATCATGCAATACAATCAGGGAGGCATCTGATTGGCCCCAAATTTATTCTGCAGAATGACATCGACCCCAAACATACAGCAAAAGTCATTAAGAACTATCTTCAGCTTACAGAAGAACAAGGAGTCCTGGAAGTGATGGTATGGCCCCCACAGAGCCCTGATCTCAACATCATCGAGTCTGTCTGGGATTACATGAAGAGAGAGAAGCAACTGATGCTGCCTAAATCCACAGAAGACCTGTGGTTAGTTATCCAAGATCTATGGCTCTGATCTGCCTGCCGAGTTCCTTCAAAAACTGTGTGTAAGTGTACCTAGAAGAATTGATGAATTGATGCTGTTTTGAAGGCAAAGGGTGGTCACACCAAATATTGATTTGATGTAGATTTTTCTTCTGTTCACTCACTTTCCATTTTGTTAATTGATAAACATAAACTATTAACATGTCTATTTTTGAAAGCATTCTTACTTTACAGCACTTTTTCACGCTTGCCTTTTGCACAGTACTGTATGTATATTATATATAAATATTTTCTCTTTTAGCATTGTCTACAGATCTTATTTCATCATATATTTACACATCTTTGTAGACCAAGAACACACATCTAATGTATGTATTTCAAATTACGATATATCAACAGGTGCATTACATAATTCTTTAGAACACACTGCTACAGAAACACTTCGATGCAGAATTGAGTTGAAGATTTCACTTCTGGCTGGGGGATGACTTCCACTGAGTGATTGTGACACAGTTGCAAAACAAAAGCTGTTGGAGCGATGGAGATGGAGGGGTCAGCTTATGTGGGGAGTAAGAGGAGAGACTCCTCGTTTGGGAGGTAGGAGGATTCTCTCTTATTTCATTTTTTTTTTTTTTTTTTACTATAATAATAATCATCCAGACCTGATTTCATGCACCAATTTGACGAACTGCGCACTCGACAATCCAAAAGGTCTGTGACAGGTAACTCAGGAGCTGTTTTTTTGACGCAGCAGCTAGGGTGTTATGTCGGACAAACTGAGGTGGGGGAGGGGCGCATTGTTTCTAATGTTTGTCACAAAGGCACAAACCCTGTGGCTGGGAAACACAAAAAACTGTCCACTGCAGCCTTGCACATGGAGTTAAAGAACTGTTTGCAATTCAATTTAATAACATCTGCTAAATAAAATTTCCTCATTTGTCGATGCTTCCCCAAATTGTTATCTTCACTATAACAATGATCTCATATCCAAATCTCTTTGTAAACAATGTGTCCAAACAACACAAACATGATGCAAATCCCCTGATTTGATTACTCAATGGATCTTTAACAAAACGTACATAAGAATTACATGGTGTTAAAATTAAACACAATTCAAAATCCACCCTTTATTGATTTATGTTTATTTCATATTTATTCATTTACTGTTTGTAGTTCGCTATCTCTGTGGATAGCCCAGTTTCGGAGTGGGGCATACAAGCTCCTCGCTTCGTGACCTGCAGCCAGCGGCATTAGTTGAGCTTGCGCTTCAGCCAGTACGAGCTCCTCTCTTCGCTTCAGACCCGCATTTTGGTTCTTTCATTTTGCACCTACTTTCCATTTATATAGCGAGCCCAGCTCGGTACCGTTTCCACCTTTGTACCAAGCCATTCCCATAATGGTGCTCTCACACATACAGCGACTTGCAGAGACAAAGTGACCGGAGACCATTCATTTTCAGTGAGAGCTGGCAACTTCCGGCGACATGAGCGACAGCGACTGCTGGCGACTAGATGTGGGCGTGTCCAGCGACGCAACAAAGTTGAGAAAACTTTAACTTTATGCAAATTTGGAGCGACTTAATGCTGCAACTACAACTACCAATGGGAGTGAAGACAGTAGAGTGGTGAGCCGTAGCCTCCCGCGCTCACTAGCAGAAGCAGCGCCATTGCAGCAATCACCAGTGAGCGTAGCTTAGCTTATGGTCTTAGCGTGTTTAAAGCAAAATAATAATAATAATAAAAATAATAACAACAAGAACAACAACAATAGTGAAATACACTGACTTGTTGATGCAATCCTATCTTGGGTGAAGTATCAAGCAGTGCAGACCATTTACCATGTGTGTTTCATTATTATTATAATTTTGCTTTAAACGCGCCAAGGCCATAAGCTAAGCTAAGCTAAGCTAATTGGCGCTCATGCTTTCCCTGCAGATAGATGGCTGCAATGGCAAAGCGCACACACTGCTTCTCCTTCATCTCGTAGGATATGATGCATATATACACTGGTGAATTTTATATACAAACGCTCTCCCTCTAGAATGTTTAATTTTAGTGGCAATAAAACTGGTTTGTTGTCAAAAGTGGTATACTAGTAGCGCCACCCATGTTATTATGGCAACCAGTAGCAGGAACGCCTACTGGCGACTTCATAGTACAGCAACTGGCGACTTGCAGTAATAAAATCGCTTTATGTGTGAGCGCACCTTAACAGTTTGATTCACATGTTTTGTGTTCTTTGGCTTGAACTAACGTGACTACATTTTGAAAGACATGAGGAAAAAAATTAACCTTTTAAATAACATAAATAAGCATGGTTGGGGAGTAATGGAGTACAAGCAAAAACGGAGCAAAAACTGTATTTTTTCGTTCTGGTTTGAGTACATTGTTGTAATAAGATAACAATAACATGAAATCAGTCACTGCTGATTTTTTATTTGACAAAATAACAAAAATAATATAATAATGTTAAATTTTCATTACTATTAATTTATTCCGTTATTTGAGCTACATGTCACACTTCCAGTTGTTGTGCAAACTGCCCCTTTGCACCACCTAATTTCACGAATGACTTTCACATGTGACTGGTTTGTATTTACTGCAGTAGTCTTGCGGCGGCAGTACACATGGTGGTAATAGACATTCTGATTGACTACCTACTGTACATACATAACCTTCATTTTTTTCATCCTGTTTGATGAAAATAGTAGTAATGTTGACAATACCATTTGAAAACATTGAGTACAAAACAACAGTAACATAACTGCCCAGACATAAAATGCTGCTTTTTTGATATCAGACCATACTTTATAAGAAAGCTTGAATGAATTATCCACAGATTCATAGGTAAATTATTGCCAGTTCTAAACAGCACCTTACCCTGCAGGCCAGCAAAAGGTAATTTAATGAGACCTCCAGCCGGGCCACCAGCACCAAAACCTGGTAGAGTGGCTAACGTGGTTGCTGGAAGGGTGAGTAGTGCCAGGCCATTTTGTCCACCCACAGAGCCTGCCATACTTAGTGGAATCAGCAGAGGCTGGCTCAGATTGCTTTGCTGGGCAATCATGCCAGTCATCAGAGTAGCAAGGCCATCTTGGGTCAGAACCTTAAAGGGGATATCACAATATGAAACAGCGAATTAGATTTATTTTTGGCAGGTTTGTTTTCTAGTAGGTGCTTTTATCTAAAGCATCCTACAAGTCCATTCATACTGCTAAACAGGTAAGGGACAAGGACCTTGCTCAAGAGCAACAGTGGCCTTCTGTCAGTCCTGGGACTTGTAGTTAAACCTTCCAGTCACCATCATCTACCTGAACTGCTGAGTTACAAGGTGTATAGACTCATGAGTAGCTCACCTGTGGACAGGCCTGGATAGTGATAGGCATGCTGGTCTGAGGGTGAGGCAAAGAGAGACTTATAGGAATTGCAACATTCTGAACAGAAGCGACTGCAGCCTCATTAGAAACTGTGAAGATTAACATAAGATATGTTCAAAACACTGAAGGGCTGTGACCAGAACATCACAGAATAAAACAGAACAAAATATGCATGTGTGAAATAGTTCCCCCACCTGTGGGGATGGTACTGGGTGCTGTTTGTCTATCCTGAGTGGCCCTCTCTGCTGGCTCTAAAGCTTTTCCTCTCCCCTCTTCTGCTCCTGCCTCAGTTTTCACATGAGTTCCTGGGGAGGGAACAGCTGCATCCACTTCAACCTCTAGAATGCGAATGGTCTCATGACCGGACATGACAATCACCTGAAGACAAATGAGCAAATAAATTTATTGAGTTGTGACAATTTTGCAGTTGTGATTCTTTGCGTGGATCGATGTGGAAAAGTGTTAACAATACAGATATCTATAGGTAAATTAAGGCTTGCATGATGTGACCGATGAGTTAATAGTTTTGAAGATTAAACATGGGCTAGATAGAGATGCTACAGAGTTTATAGGCTTTCTGAAGAATATTACATGCATACCAGATTGTGTGGAGAAAGATGTTTGAAATTGCAGCACCCTAGCAGCACAAAAACACTTCTGCAGTCAAAGAGTAAGAGGTAAGGAATATAATATAATATACTAATAGGAGTATATTTATTTGAATCAAGGAGGACACAACAGGAATGAACATGAAACGTGAGTATTGAAAAAATACAACGCCAATTCCAAAAAAGTTGGGACAGTATGGAAAATGCAAAAAAAAAAAAAAAAAAAAAGTCATTTGAAAATTCAATTCACCCTGTACTATATTGAAAACACATTATTAACACATTATTAGATGTTTTACTTTATGAACTTTAATTTATTTTTGAAAATATACACTCATTTCGAATATAATGACTGCAACACACTCCATAAAAGTTTGGACAGTCGACTGTTTACCACTATGTAACATCACCTTTTCTTTTAATAACACTTATTAAGCATTTGGGCACTGAAGACACCAGTTTCTTAAGTTTAGCAAGTGGAATTTTCCCCCATTCATCCATTATGCATTTCTTCAGCTGCGCAACTGTAGGTGGCCTTCGTTGCCTTATTTTGCGCTTCATAATGTGCCACATATTCTCAATTGGAGACAGGTCAGGACTGCAGGCAGGCCATGCTAGCACCCGCTCGCTCTGCTTATGCAACCATCTGGGCAGAATGTTGTTTTGGCGTTGTCCTGCCCTGGATGGCAGCATATGTTGCTCCAAAATGTGTACATATCTTTCTGCATTAATGGTGCACTCACAGATGTGCAAGTTACACATGCCATGGGCACTGAAACACCCCCATACCATGACAGTCACTGGCTTTTGGACCTGACGCTGATAACAGCTTGGATGGTCCTTTTCCTCTTTGGCCCAGAGAACACGACAGCTGTTTTGTCCAAAAACTATTTGAAATGTTGACTCGTTGGACCACAAAACACGATTCCACTGTGCTACTGTCCATCTCAGATGAGACCGAGTCCAGACAAGTCGGCAGCTCTTCTGGACAGTGTTGTTGTATGGCTTCTGCTTTGCATCGTAAAGCCTTAACTTGCATCTGTGGATGCAGTGGTGAATGGTGTTGACTGACAAAGGTTTACCGAAGACTGTATTCCCGAGCCCATGTCAGGATATCCATTACAGACTCATGATGGTTTTTAAGACAGTGACGTCTGAGGGATGGAAGATCATGCGCATTCAGAAGTGGTTTTTGGCCTTGCCCTTTATGCACCAAGATTTGACCGGATTCCTTGAACCTTTTTAATTATACTGTGCACTGTAGAAGGTGAAATGCCCAAAATCCTACCAATTTGTCTACCGAATGATGTTCTCAAAGTGTTGGATTATTCGCTGATGCTTCAGTTGGCAGATTGGCGAGCCTCGACCCATCCTTGCTCTTTAAGGACTAGGCCTTTTTTGGAAGCTCCTTATACACTATGATTAGATGATTGTCTCACCTGTTTCACATCACCTTCTTATTTCAACTTGTCACATCGCTATTAGTCCTAAATTGCCCCGTCCCAACTTTTTTGGAACGTGTTGCATGCATCAATTTCAAAATAAACGTTTACCTTCAAAAAAACTATGCAGTTGATTAGGTAAAATATCAAATACCTTGTCTTTATACATTTTTTTGTTTAAATACAAGTCAAAGTACATTTCAAATCACTCCTCTTTGTTTTTATTAGCATTTTCCATACTGTCCCAACTTTTTCAGAATAGAGGTTGTACAAGCATTGGCCCAAAACTACTGGAATCAGTGGTTTCTGCAAATGTCCAACTAACAAAAGATTGTTTCCACTAGCTTTATTCTAAATGCATAGGACATTGCCTCCCCAGAAGAGGTCAACCAACGAAGATCACTGCAAGAGCAAGATATGTAATAGTCCGAGAGGTCACAAAGGAGCCAGGGTAACTTCTAAGCAAATAAAGGTCTCTCTCACATTGGCTATTATTAATTTTCATGAGTCCACCATCAGGAGAACACTGAACAGCAATGGTGTACATGGCAGGGTTGCAAGGAGAAAAAGAACATGGCTGCCCCTCTGCAGTTTACTAAAGATCACATGGACAAGCCAGAAGGCTACTGGAACAATATTATGTGGATTGAGGAGACCAAAATAGAACTTTTTGGTTTAAATGAGAAGGGTTGGGTTTGGAGAAAGGAAAACACTGCATTCCAGCATAAGAACCTTATCCCATCTGTGACATATGTTGGTGGTAGTATTATGGTTTGGGCCTGTTTTGCTGCATCTGGGCCTGGACAACTTGCCATCATTGATGGAACAATGAATTCTGAATTATACCAGCAAATTCTAAAGGAAAATATCAGGATATCTGTCCATGAACTGAATCTCAAGAGAAACTGGGTCATGCAGCAAGTTAAGGAAGAATAAAGTTAATGTTTTGGAATGGCCAAGTCAAAGTCCTGACCTTAATCCAATAGAAATGCTGTGTAAAGACCTGAAGCAAGCAGTTCGTGTGAGGAAACCAACCAGCATCCCTGTACTGAGGAATGGGCTAAAATTCCTCCAAGCCGATGTGCAGGACTGATCAACAGTTACCGAAAACATTAATTGCAGCTATTGTTGCACAGCGGGGTCAAATCAGATACTGAAAACAAAGGTTCACATACTTATGCCACTCACAGATATGTAATATTGGATCATTTTCCTCAATAAATAAATTACCAAGTATAATATTTTTGTCTAATTTGTTTAAATTTGTTCTCTTTATCTACTAGGACTTTTGTGAAAAATGGCTGATATTTTAGGTCATATTTAAGCAGAAATACAGACATTTCTAAAGGGTTCACAAACTTTCAAGCACCACTGTATATGTGGCATGCTGTAGATTGAGACATACCAGATCAGTCACTTATCAATGGCTCTAATGATGTGTTGCATGGCATTAAAAGATGCCACGGTAAAGAGAGCTGAATTATACAGTGGTGCTGTATAGAATTTTCTATATTTCTGCATCATTTTCCTCAATAAATAAATGACCAAATATAATATTTATGTCTCATTTGTTTAATTGGGTTCTCTATGTCTACTTTTAATCTGATGATTTTAGGTCATATTTATGCAGAAATATAGAAAATTCTAGAGGGTTCACCAACTTTCAAGCACCACTGTACATTGAACCATTGCAGTCCCCCACCCTCCTTTTATACAGCAGCATTTCTTCTTAATTGGATGACTACTCTTATTTTTCATTTATGGATTTATCTTGACTAAAAAAAAAAAAAAAATCATATTAATGTGATTAACAGAAAATCTTTCAGAAAATTTTCATTAAATTTGTATATATAGTTGAAATACATAAGCTATATAAATTCAACAGATGTAACATATATTAAAGTGCAGAAATTCATGTAAATGGTATGATTTGAAGCTGATCAGCCAAGGTTTACATTAGTCTTCTTATATGTAAATTTACACACACTCAAGAGCACGAGTAGGATACAAACATTTTTACGAATTTACAGGATTTTCATGAATACCACATTTCAAGTATAAACACTCCTATGAAAGATTTATGAATAAATCCATTCATATCCAGCTTGATAAATGAGGCTCAATGTTGTGATTAAAAGACTTTTTCAAACTTTGCAACACTAATGTTTGTTATTAGAAATAGCTTAAATGTCATCTTTAGACTAACATAAATTAATAGTAACGATTTTTGTACAGTACAGGACTTCTACAGCCCCATTTGTGATCATTCCTTTTCTAACCCTATTTTAGAAATGTATCCTCAGGGAGACATTTAATGTCAGATTATCCAAACTCTGAAAGAGGAATTCATTATTTTTTAATTTAATCATATAATATTTTCTCATAAAAATAATTTATTTAAAATATTGTAAACCTAAATTGACATTTACTGCCAAATCAGTGGCCTTGTTGCTGTATGCCTCCATGTTGTTTTTGACATAGATGATGTGTTGATAGCAGGGTGCTGATATCAAGTCACATTACCTGGGAACTTGAGCCAGCCCACTCTTCAATGTTACCCACTGAAATTAAGCCCACCCAGTCACTGCTCCTCCCCAGAGCCTGACAAATGTTTGTAAACTCCCAGGATATGTAACCCATTTAAGGGTTAAAGGGTTAAAGGTTAAAGATACACTCATCCAATATAACTTATTAATGACAAACTATAACTGGCCTGAAACATTTAACAGGTATCTGATCGGATTAAGCACAATTCAATTCAACTTTATTTGTATAGCATTTTTAACAATGGACATTGTCATAAATCAGCTTTACAGAAATATATAAATTCAGGATATAAATTTTAAATGTACAGTCCCCTCTGAAAATATTGGAACAGCAAGGCCAATTCTATTATTTTCACTATACATTGAAGACATTTGGGTTTAAGATCAAAAGATGACCATGAGATGATAGATCAGAATTTCAGCTTTCATTTCCTCATATTTACATCTAGATTTGTTAAATAACTTAGAACATGGCACCTTTTGTTTGAACACACCCATTTTTTCAAGTGATCAAAAAATATTGGAACACGACTGATGAGTGTGTCTTGCTGCCCAGGTCTGCCCTTTTAAACTGCTTGTTTAAAGAATCAATAGCTCTGAATGTCTGCTCTTGGTTGGAGCCCTAGGTTTTGCCTATGAAGACTGCATTTGTTGTTAAAAAGGATAAACCAACATGAAAACCAGAGAGCTGTCTATGGGAGAAAAGCAAGCGAGGGAAAATCTATCAAAGCCATTGCATAAGCATTGGGCATAGCCAATACACCAATTCGGAATGTCCAGAAAAAGAAAGAAACCAGTGGTGTACTAACAACCAGACATGAAACTGGTCGGCCAAGAAAACAACAGCAGTTGATGACAGACACATTGTGAGAGCTGTGAAGAAAAATCCAAAAACAACAGTTAATGACATCACCAACATTCACATGGCAGGAGTGAAGGTATCACAATCCACCATTCAAAGAAGACTTCAAGAGCAGAAATATAGAGGCCATACCACAAGATGCAAACCACTCATCAGTAGTAAGAATCAGAAGGCCAGACTGGAATTCGCAAAGAAAAACAGAGAAGAGCCACAAAAGTTCTGGAACCAAGATCAACCTCTACCATACTGAAAGGACAAAGTGTGGAGAAAGAATGGATCTTCTGTGTTTGGATCATGAGAAGTTCATCAATCAAGCATGGTGGAGGTAGTGTCATGGCATAGGCTTGCATGGCTGCTTCTGGAATTGGCTCATTATTCTTTATTGATGTAACTCATTATGGTGGTAGCAGAATTAATTCAGAAGTCTACAGAAACAACCTGTCTTCCAATTTACAGAGAAATGCATCCAATCTAATTGAGAGGAACTTCATCATGCAGCAAGACAATGACCCAAGAAGCACTGCCAACACAACAAAGAACTTCATCAGGGGGAAAAACTGGAATGTTTTAGACTGGTCATGTCAATCAACAGACCTTAACCCAGTTGAGCATGCATTTCACCTCCTGAAGAGGAGACTGAAGAGAGAAACTCCCCAAAACAAACAACTGAAAGAAGCTGCAGTACATGCCTGGAAAAGCAACACAAAAGAAAAAATACAACAGTTTGGTGAAATCAGTGGGTCACCAGCTCAATGCAGTTATTGCAAGAAAGAGATATGAAACCAAATATTAAGTTTTATTTACTTTAAGACTATCTGTTCCTATACTTTTGCTCACCAAAAAATGGGTGGTCTGCTACCACAAGTGCCATGTTGGTTGACACATCTAGATGTAAATATCACGAAATGAAAGCTGAAATTCTAATCTAGCATCTCATATTCATCTTTTGATCTCAAACCCAAATGCCTTCAATGTATAGCGGAAACAACAAAATTGACCTTGCTGTTCCAATACTTTCAGAGGGGACTGCATGAATTTATGCCTAATGAGCAAGCCAGAGGTGACAGTGGCAAAGGAAAAACTCCCTTGAGACAATATGAGAAAGAAACCTTATCCCAATATACACTTCCTTCAATGGCACCTTCACACACATGCAAGTCACCCGTGCCATGGACACTGATGCACCCCCATACCATCACAGATGCTGGCTTTTGCACCTGTCGCTTATAAGAGTCTGGTTGGTCTTTTTCATCTTTGCCACAGAGAACTCGACGTCCGTTTTCCCCAAAAACAAGCTGAAACTTGGACTCATCTGACCACAGCACACATTTCCACTGCCTTTCAGTCCATCTGAGATGAGCTCAGGCCCAGAGAAATTGTGGGTGTTTCTGCATAGAGTTGATGTGTGGCTGCCTCCTTGTGTAATAGAGTTTCGGGTTGCATTTTTGGATGCAATGGTGGACTATGTTAAGTGACGATGGTTTTCTGAAGTACTCCCGAGCCCATGTGATTATATTTATCGCAGCAGCATGACGTTTTCTCAGGCAATGCCGCCTGAGGGCTCGAAGGTCACGCACATTCAACAGTGGTTTCCGGCCTTGCCATTTACGCAATGAGATTTCTCCGGATTCCAAATCATATTTTTAAGCATTTTATTAAATGGTTCAACCAGCCCATTTGTCTGTGGATGTTAAACACTGCAAACCAATTTAATCCCCAACAAATCGTAAAGCTTGCATAGTGTCTGTGACATGAAGGTTGTCCCCTGATCAGTCAGGATCTCTTTCGGGACCCTGACTCGGGAGATAACATGGAAGATTCCATTAGAACTAACATAAAGCGATGTCCATTAGAACCAACACAAATGCCCTTGTGCAGTCCGATCTAATGGCCCAACAAGGTCCATGCCAATTCTTTCGAAGGAGACCTCAATCAATGGGAGGGTGCACAATGGCGCTTTTGTGGTGGCCGACAGATTCACCAGCTGACAATCGCTACATGCCACACACCACCTGTGAACATCACCACAATTGCCCAGCCAGTAGACACCGAGCAATAAGTCGGTTTAATTGTTTTCCTGCCCCAAGTGCCCCACCATTGGATTATGGTGAGCTGCCTGGAATAACAATTCCCAACAGCTCTTCGAGACCAACAACTGGATCATTTCTCCTTGTGTTTGAGTGTCCTGCATCACTTGGTATAATCTATCTTTAATAATTGCAAAATGGGGTGGGATAGCACAACATTAGGCTGGATTCGCTGACCATCAATTACTCTCACTTGATGGAAGGCGTGCTTTAGGGTCTCGTCGCACAATTGCTCTAAGGGGAAATCCCCAAGGGGAATCCCCGCCAAGAGTGGAGGGGCAGAGCCCTCCCAACTCTGTCGTGTCCCCAACATGGAGCTGACGTTGATGACCCCGGCACCGCCTCCCCAGCCAATGCTGCGCACATTCCACACCATCTCTCACTACTGCAGGACCCATCCACAAACATTTCCTTTGCTAACGTCTGAAACCCTGGCCAATTTGTCCCCAGGATTAGTGGATGGGTGAGGCGAGGACTAACCAACGCCTCCACTATATGCTTCTGCCCCCGGAATTATTTGATGACCAGCACAGGACCAACACCCACACCTCCATCATGTGGCATTGGTCTGGCATTGGTATGGCGAGAAGAGACAGACACAGGGGGAAAAGGAGAAGGAGGGAAAGCATGGGTCCAGGTAGCTGGTTTTGGAAGGGGTTTGGCCCCTGTTTCCATGATGCAGGGATGGGGGAGGGTGAGATGGAGAAGGTGAAGTATGAGAGCGAGAGAGAAAAGGGAGGGGCTAGATTGCCCTGGAAATGCTGCCAAGTGGTCCTCTGCCAGCTGGACCACCTCATCTAGCGACACCGGATGGTGGCACTGGACCCATTCCGCCATCCCCTCCAGTAGTCAGGCAACAAAATGTTACACCACCATGAGATCAACTACTTCGTAAGCGCCGCACCTAATGCTAATGCCTTGTAGACAAAGCATTAATTGTTGGAAACTTTAGTATTCATGTTGATAATCCGCAAGGCCCGCTGAGAACAGTGTTGGTGTCCATTCTAGAGTCAGTAAGGGTTAATCAGAACATAATAATACCCACTCATAACAGTGGACACACACTTGATTTAACACTAACATTGACATTAAATACAGAAATTATAGTCCTATTACCCCATTCTGAAGCTATCTCAGCTCATTAGCTCATCTCATTTAAAATGTGTCTTCGTCATAATATATGCACCACATAAAACTACTGTCAAACATACATTCATATCATCTACTGTACACAGTTTTATCAATAATCTCCCAGTATTAGCAACCTTGCTTAGGTCACCATCTGAGCCCGCAGAACTTGATCAGATGACTGAGTTTTGAGAGTCAGTGTTCTGCTACACTCTACTACACAGTGTTCTGCTATAATACAAAAAGTATTTGATCCCCTGCTGATTTTGTACATTTGCCCACTGACAAAGAAATGATCAGTCTATAATTTTAATAGTAGGTGTATTTTAACAGTGAGAGACAGAATAACAACAAAACAATCGAGGTCTCGAGGCTGACGTTTGGCAACTCGAACCTTCAGCTCCCTCCACAGATTTTCTATGGGATTAAGGTCTGGAGACTGGCTAGGCAACTCCAGGACCTTAATGTGCTTCTTCTTGAGCCACTCCTTTGTTGCCTTGGCTGTGTGTTTTGGGTCAATGTCATGCTGGAATACCCATCCATGACCCATTTTCAAAGCCCTGGCTGAGGGAAGGAGGTTCTCACCCAAGATTTGACGGTACATGGCCCTGTCCATCGTCCCTTTGATTCGGTGCAGTTGTCCTGTCCCCTTAGCAGAAAAACATCCCCAAAGCATAATGTTCCCACCTCCATGTTTGACGGTGGGGATGGTGTTCTTGGGGTCATAGACAGCATTCCTCCTCCTCCAAACACGGCGAGTTGAGTTGATGCCAAAGAGCTCGATTTTGGTCTCATCTGACCACAACACTTTCACCCAGTTCTCCTCTGAATCATTCAGGCAAACTTTAGACGGGCCTGTACATGTGCTTTCTTGGGCAGGGGGACCTTGTGGGCGCTGCAGGATTTTAGTCCTTCACGGCGTAGTGTGTTACCAATTGTTTTCTTGGTGACTATGGTCCCAGCTGCCTTGAGATCATTAACAAGATCCTCCCGTGTAGTTCTAGGGTGATTCCTCACCGTTCTCATGATCATTGAAACTCTACGAGGTGAGATCTTGCATGCAGCCCCAGACCGAGGGAGACTGACAGTTATTTTGTGTTTTTTCCATTTGCAAATAATCGCACCAACTGTTGTCACCTTCTCACCAAGCTGCTTGGCGATGGTCTTGTAGCCCATTCCAGCCTTGTGTAGGTCTACAATCTTGTCCCTGACATCCTTGGACAGCTCTTTGGTATTGGCCATGGTGGAGAGTTTGGAATCTGATTGATTGATTGCTTCTGTGGACAGGTGTCTTTTATACAGGTAACAAGCTGAGATTAGGAGCACTCTCTTAAAGGCAGAGAGTAACTCTCTTAACTCCTTTTAAGAGAGTACTCCTAATCTCAGCTCGTTACCTGTGTAAAAGACACCTGGAAGCCAGAAATCTTGCTGATTGATAGGGGATCAAATACTTATTTCACTCATTAAAATGCAAATTCATTTATAACTTTTTTGAAATGCATTTTTCTTGTTGTTTTCGGTCTCTCACTGTTAAAATACACCTGCCATTAAAATTATAGACTGATCATTTCTTTGTCAGTGGGCAAATGTACAAAATTAGCAGGGGATCAAATACTTTTTCCCCTCACTGTAGTTCCACTTAAAAGAAAAACATTTAGAAAGAAAAAACTACCACCTTGGTATAATGACTACACACACACACCTTAAAATAGACCTGGAAATAGACCTTGACGATGTCAAACTAACTTCGTAGTATTCAAAATTGCATGGAAGGAGAGCCTCCTGAGTTACTGAAAGTCTATTAGCACTGCTAGATCACCATACCTCTGCACCTCAATAGAAGATAGCAAAAATAATTTTAGGTTCTTATTTAATACTGTAGCTAAATTAACTACAAATAAGACCACCACAGAAGCATACACAGTACTCAGTACACAGCACAATCAGTGTGTAGTAGTGATGGCTTTATGGGTTTTTTCAATGACAAAACATTAATAATATGCAAAGAAATAATTATTAATTATTAAATTAATTATTAAATTAAAACCAGACAATTAGCTAACTGAACATGTAAATGACAATATAACCACATTAGAGATCAGCAATTAGAATGCTTTACTCTCTTTGCTGGATTGTGTACTCGATAGCTTACCTACACATTTCTTCAAACAAATACTACCTGAAGCAATCAGACCTCTTCTAAAAATAATCTATTCTTCCCATTGTACTGGCTATGTACCTAAATCGTTTAAACTAGCAGTTATCAAACCCCTGATTTAAAAAATACCCGTCCTTGACTCCTGTCAGCTGTCCAACTGCCAATATCAGACTACGCTTTTATCTCCAAGATCCTAGTAGGTTGTAGCACAGCAGTTGTGCTCATACTTCCATTCATGAAATCTATCAGTCAGGATTTAGGCCTCATCACAGTACTGAGACAGCACTAATTAAAGTGATAAATGACCTACAACTGGCCTCCGATCAGGGTTGTCTCCTTGCTTGTGTTGCTTGACCTTAGTGCAGCTTTTGACACTAGAGATCATAACATTCTTCTATAAAGACTAGAAAACATTATTGGAGTTTAGGGAATGGCCCCCTCCTGGCTCAGGTCTTATTTGACTGATTGTTATCAGTTTGAAGATGTAAGTAGTGAGTACTCTCTACAATAAAGCTTGGTGTTCCACAAGACTCTGTTCTAGGCCTACTGCTCTTTTCTCTATATATGCTACCACTGGGTACAGTTACTCGTAAACATGATATTAGCTTCCACTGTTATTCCACTATGATGACACAGTTATGTTTCAGAAAAGCCAGATGAGAGAGAAAGCAGTTTAATAAATGTATAAATTTATATATAAATAATTAAATATAAATTATTCCACTACTCTTCGTAGTAGTGCGAGCTTCGTTCTCAAAAACCCGCTGGACTATGCATTCATAGATTCTCGCTTTGTTTATATCACCATGTGCTTGTGTTTTGGTTTACGTCATGTCTCCGCCTCCTTTATGCTTATTGGTTCTCTGGCTTGTGTTATGTCTCCGCCCCCATTCTTTCATTGGTTTTCTGTGTATTGTTTTATTATTAGTTTCAGGTGTTCTGTGTTTAATGTCATTTGTCTTTAATTTGTTTGTGTATTTAAACCTCCTTCCGTTTCTGCTTCCTTGCGGAGTATTAGATTGAGTTCGACTCAGCATGTGCTGTACGCCTGCTACCTTCTCGCTTTCTCTCGCCCAGTTCATGGTTCCTAGACCATAGCTCATAGCTTCGTTCTTATGTTTTTTCTCATTTTGAACTACTGCCTTGTGGATTACCTGTTTTTGCATTACTGCCATATGGATTATCTCTTTTTGGATTATTGCCTTACTTTTTGATGGATTATGGTTTGTTTTATTTTCCATTACTTTTGAATGAACTTGTTCCTAATAAATTGACTTTTCCCCTGCGCATGCATCCTGCCTTCCTCCATCCGTTTACGTAACAGAATACTCCGCCAAAAAATGGATGCAGCGGGGAAAGTTGGGGCACATCACGCCGCGTTTTTTGTGCCTGCATATGACTATTTTTTTCCCACAATGGACTTTTATTTATGCCCCAGAGACGTAGACCTCAGGACCTTCTTGGGGAAGGACCGTCTGGGTGACCGACCCTGCCCGTCATTCCTCGAGCACTATGAGAGGGAACAGGCAAATGTGGCAGCCTGCACCTCTCAACCCCGGACCCAGGAGTGCGTAATCGAGGGATGCACCCGACAAGCCAGCCTACAGTGCCCCACCTGTAGGAAACAGGGAGTAAGGAGCTACTACTTCTGCTCGCAAGCCTGTTTCAAGGGCAGCTGGCGAGTGCATAAACTGCTCCACAGGTGGGCACCCCAAGAGCTCCAGCCGGAGACCCAGCAGGAGGTCTCCCCAGCGGAGCACCACCTGGAGGTTAATGTGGCAACCTCCAGCCTTGAGCTCCAGCAGGAGGCCCAGCAGGAGGTCTCTCCAGCAGAGTGCCACCTGGAGGTTAACGTGGCAACCTCCAGCCCCGAGCTCCAGCCGGAGGCCCAGCAGGAGGTCTCCTCAACGGAGCTGCCCCTGGAGGTTAACGTGGCAACCTCCAGCCCTGAGCTCCAGCCGGAGGCCCAGCAAGAGGTCTCTTCAGCGGAGCTGCTCGTGGAGGTTCACGAGGAGACCTCGACTCCTGTCCTGTTCATGCCTGAGGTCCACGAGGAGACCTCTGCTCCAGTCCTGTTCCTGTCGGAGGCCCAAGTGGGGTGCTCCGTTCCAGCCCAGTTCCTGTCGGAGACCCAAGGGGGGTGCTCCGCTCCAGTCCTGTTCCCGCTGGACGACCACGAGGAGACCTCCTCCCAAGCCACGTTCCTGCAGGAGGTTCACGAGGAAACCTCCACTCCTGTCCTGCTCACATCTGAGGTCCACGGGATGACCTCCTCCGAAGTCAAGTCCATGTCTAAGGTCCACGGGATGACCTCCTTTCCAAGTCCTAACTCATGTTTTAGCCCTAATTCTAGTCCTAGTCCATGTCCAAGTCCATGTCCAGGTTCCTGCCCTAGTCCATGTCCCTGTCCAAGTCCATGTCCAGGTGCCAGTCCAGTTTCCGACCCAGTTTCTAAGTTTGTCCCCAGTCCTGTTTCTAGTTCTGTTTTTGATTTAGTTTCCAGCGCTGTTTTTGATTTAATTTCCAGTTCTGTTTTTGATTTAATTCTCAGCTCGGTTTCTGATTTAATTTCCAGCTCTATCTCTAATTTAGCTTTGAGTCAAGTTTCCAGTCCTGTACACGATCCTGTTCCCTGTCCTGTTCCCTCCTCTGTCTCCACCTCTGTCTCCTGTCTGGTTTCTAGTTCCAGTTCTAGCTCAGTTTCCAGTCCAGTTTCGATTCTGTCTCCAGCCCTGTCTCCAATTTAATTTCCAGCTTTGCTTCCAATTTAGTTTCCAGTTCTGTCTCCAATTTAATTTCCAGCTCTGCCTCCAATTTAATTTCCAGCTCTGTTCCCAGTCAGGTTTTTGATTTTGTTTACAGTTCTGTTTCTAGCCTAGTTTCCAGTCCAGTTCTCTGTCCTGTTCCCAAGTCTGTCTCCATGTCTGTCTCCAATCCAGGTGCCAAGTCTGATTCCAGTCCTGGTTCCAGGCCAAGCTCCAAGCTAGGCACCAAGTCAAGCTCCAAGCCAAGCTTCAAGCCAAACACCAGGTCAAGCACAGCTCCAAGCTCCAAGTCAAGCACCAGGTCAAGCACAACTCCAAGCTCCAAGTCAAGCACCAGGTCACGCATCACTCCAAGCTCCAAGTCAAGCACCACACCAAGCTCTCAACCAAGCTCTCGACCAGGGCCGAAGGGACAACCCGACACACTCTGCTCTGGTCTCGTGACACTGGACATCGCCCGCCTCGGGTCCTGGGAGGCAGATGTTAGGATCCTGCCCAGGGGCCCAGGTCCACCAGAGCGGTCAGAACTTTCAGCGCTTCGGGAGCAGCGCCTTTGGGGGGGGGGCTCTATTAGAGTCTCCCTCTCGCTACGCTGCTAGCAAAGGCTAGCGAGTAGCGCACTTCCGCATTCCACGCTTCATTCTCAAAAACCCGTTGGACTATGCATTCATAAATTCTCACTTGGTTTATATCACCATGTGCTTGTGTTTTGGTTTACGTCATGTCTCCGCCTCCTTTATGCTTATTGGTTCTCTGGCTTGTGTTATGTCTCCGCCCCCATTCTTTCATTGGTTTTCTGTTTATTGTTTTATTATTAGTTTCAGGTGTTCTGTGTTTAACATCGTTTGTCTTTAATGTGTTTGTGTATTTAAACCTCCTTCCGTTTCCGCTTCCTTGCAGAGTATTAGATTGAGTTCGACTCAGCATGTGCTGTATGCCTGCTACCTTCTCGCTTTCTCTCGCCCTTAGTTCATGGTTCCTAGACCATAGCTCATAGCTTCTAGTTCATGGTTCCTAGACCATAGCTCTCTGTTCATAGTTCCTAGTCCTTAGCTCATAGTTCATGGTTCCTATACCATAGCCTAGCTCCGTGCATTTGCTTCTGTTTTGTTTTGCTTCGTTCTTGTTTTTTACTGCCTTGTGGATTACCTCTTTTTGCATTACTGCCATATGGATTATCTCTTTTTGGATTATTGCCTTACTTTTTGATGGAGTATGATTTGTTCCATTACTTTTGAATGAACTTGTTCCTAATAAACTGACCTTTCCCCTGCACATGCATCCTGCCTCCCTCCGTCCGTTTATGTAACAAAAGGAAACTGGATGCTGAGTAACTTCCTCCTACTTAATTCCTACAAGACAGTGTCTACTGGGACCACAAGCAGCTAGAAGTAAGCTTTCTGATTACCTAGGATACCCTTTTTCATCTCAGAAATATTACTAAGATAAGAAATATAATGTCATTGCATGATGCTTTTGTTACCTCTAGGTTGGATTATTGTTATGTCTGGCTGTCCTGATGCTCCAGTAAATGCATAAACAAGCCCCAGTTAGTCCAGAATACAGCAGCCATTGTCTTTACTAGAACCAGAAAATATGACCAGATCACCTCTATCTTTTCCACACTGCTTTGGCTCCCAGTAAAATTTTGCATTGATTATAAAATACTACTATTGACTTATAAGGCATTGAATGGTCACACGCCACAATACCTGGGCAAACTTTTGGTCTTTTATGATCCACCATGCCTGCTTCAATAAAAAGGTGCAGGCTCTTTGTTCGTAGTTCGTACCTTGAATAATGAAGGCTACAGTAGGGGGCAGAGCTTTCTCTTACAAATCCCCACAGTTATGAAACAGCGCTCCAATTAGTGTTCGGGACTCAGACACAGAGTCAGTCTTTAAGTCTAGGGTGAAAGCGTATGTGTTTAGTAAAGCCTTTTGTGAATAGCCTTTTTACAGATCTGGAGGGATTATGAGCTTAGAGTGCTTTGGTAAACTGGGATGTTTGGATGCTGTTATAACCCGTCCTTTTGGTCCCTCTTAAATAAATGACAGCAGCCAGTCACAGGTTGAGTTCACCTTCTTTTATTGAGTCAGCAGGGTTTCTGGGAGATCAATACGGGGGAACACTAAATCAAAATGGCTTCTCCGAGACTCATCGGTCTCTCTCACAGCCAAACTCAGGCTCGTACAAAAGATAACAGTAAAAAAAGATAACACTGACATTACTCATGTTTGAGAACAGTTCAGAATTACTATCTCACAATAAAAGAAGAGGCTCATATTTTTTAATAAACAGAGTTGATAATTAAAATGGAAAAATAGAACACATTCAAGTCCTCATACCTATGAGATCAATACGTGGGGGAACACTAAATCAAAATGGCTTCTCTGCTCTGAAACTCATCCTAAAATGTAGGAATTAAACAGTGTTGTCCACACAATGCGTTGCACAGTGCTAACAAAGCTAGCCTACATGCCATAGAGACGGTTTAAAAAGTGGGGATAACTTGAAATACAAAACAAAAAATTGAAAGAAGAATCGAAGAAGCGAAATCGTCAAGTGACAGTGGAAAAAAAAGTGGGTGACCCAAGTCCTCTAAGTCATGGGAGCATTTTATATTAAATGCCACAAAGAAGATTGTAACCTGTAAACTTTACAAAGCGGAGCTTGTGTAGCACTGAACCATGACAATGATGCATGAGCACAAACTTATGTTTATATCCAAAATGCTCCACTGTGTGCAAGGGGCTGGGGAACCTGGTGCGAGTTGCTTAAAAGGTTTAGTTTAATTCAAGTTTATTGTCATTATATGTTGTATTTGCATGCTTACAGTGTAAATTCTGTGCTTAACTATAACAGGAGTGATCTATTTGTAACGAGTCTGCGTTGCTCCTCACTCGCAATGTAGATGCGGTGATAAACAGTGGGAGCACAAGTAAGATATGTAATGTCTAATTAAAATGGTACGATCAAAGTAAACATAAGTAAAACAATATGCCTAAAGGCAGAGAGGGACAGAAACCATAAGGTGCAGTGAAAGTGAGATTTTATTATTAATTTAGGACTGTAGTTTAATTATCAGCACTTTTTTGTTCATCAGGCCTGGTGAGGTCTGAATAATTAGGCACACTGAAATAATATCCCGCCAACCCCAGGAACCATCTCACTTCCTTTTTGGTATTGGGTCTCGGGCAGGCAGTAATCACAGCTGTCTTATTAATTTGGGGATGTACCTGCCCATGACCTAAGTGGAAGCCCTCTTATTATTATAGAGCTGTTGCTACCTGGGCTGGAGCAAATTTTGGTGATAAGTGATCTGATGTGTGGAGTTTTGTTCACAGGTCACTTATCACCAAAATTTGCTCCAGCCCAGGCAGCAACAGCTCTATAATAGGTACTCCCAACTGAGACAATTTACACCAGGAGAGTAAAGACATAAAGTCCTTGTATTACTTCCAACCACCAGCCTGAAATTACTCACCAAGTGCCAAGGACCCTTTGAGGTCATATGGTGAGTGGGAGAGGTCGACTATGAGGTTGTGCAGAGACCCCATAGAACACCACATGGAAACTCCTCCCATGTGCAGCCACCTTTTTGGACCGTCCTACCAGATTCCTTTAATTACATCCAAACACTTCACAGAGCTTCCGCCTGTATAATATTTAAATGGGGAAAACCACATGGAAGACTGGAGACCCTCCCACACCGCAAATAATGGGGCTTCCAACAGTTTATTCCAATTTCAGTTATCTTTGTGCGTGAATTTATGAATCATGATCTTAAGCGTTTGATTTAAGTACTCCACTAACCTGTCAGTTTGAGGATGATAGACAGGATTCCTGGTCAATCACCAGCACCTGCTTGAACGCATGCTTTAACGAATCATCTGGGACAGGCCGGTTGTCTCACCGCTCACCTGGTCATGGTGATGCGATGTACCCGGAAGTGCATCGCCCGCCAGACCTCACACCATGTTACTGGCTGTGACCCAACCTGTCCTGAATCTGCAGCTAATTACCTAAACTCTAGCCAATCAGTGCCCCAAGTTACTGGGCAGTGGTAGCTCAGTGGTTAAGGTGTTGATCTACTGCTCATAAGATCATGAGTTCAAACCCCAGCACCACCAAGCTGCCACTGTTGGGCCCTTGAGCAAGGCCCTTAATCCTCAACTGCTCAGCTGTATAAATGAGATTAAAAAATAAAAATTAAAAAGTAAGTCGCTCTGGATAAGAGCGTCTGCTAAATGCCGTAAATGTATTGGGTGAGAAAGATGGGGACTAATTGCCACTTTCAGAATATGTTTTTGAGGTCTGAACACTGCAGGAATCCACCAAGGCCTGATGTATACCCCCTTGAGTACTAACCAGCACTCTGTATGTGGGCTCTGGATTGGGGGAGGGCCGTGGAGCCACGGAGATCCGGAGCACTTGACTCACATCTATCCTCAGGCACTCTGCCTGGAAGTGCCCCAGCTCCCTGCACACCTGCCCAAATCCTGTTCCTGCTCTCTGGGACTCCATGGCACCCTGAGGGGAAGGACAAAAAAAAGGTTAGAGCGAGACTAGAACTGGCCTGCGCTCCCCGTGGACCAGTGCTCACCGCAGTTGCTGCGGGTAGGCAGAGGCAGACAGTGGCAGTCTCTTCTTCCATGATGCTGGGGTACACTGTGTAGTCCAGCTGGCACTCAGGTGGCAGACTACAGGCAGCCAGCAAGGCTTCTCTCATCAGGAGGCCCTAAATGCACAGTCCCCACTCTCCTCTTGGCTATCCACACCCTCGATCTTCTCCAGGTACGCTTTGGCATCATTCTGGGGTGTCATCCTGGCCAGAATCTCCTGCTGCTGTTGCAGACTCACAAGAGCCTGAAGCTGTCTCTCCTGCATCTGTGCCAGCAAGTGAATCACCTGGGCAACAGGATGTGTCCACGTGATGACATGGTCCACTCCATGTCCATGTGACGACATTCTCTGATCTGCTTCCTCCCGGGTTTTGGCAGTACGACACTACGCAGCTCAGAGACACAGTGGACTCAGGAGGAGATGACTGGCGAGTGTTTTTTTTTATTTGCCTGTGCCTCTGCACATGGAAAAAAAGGCAAATAAAGATAAAATAGAGTTTGTTTACAAATAAACTCTACAGGGTAAGCTAAATATGAAGTTCAAGAAGTATACTCATTTTAAGATTTAATACTACATAAATCACAATAGGTTTGATCTGGTTCTAAACAGTTATTTATTTTTTAATCAACAAGTAAGGCTGTGACGGTGGCCATGACAATGGTGGTGATGGTGGAGCGCCACCTGCGGTATTGTCACATCACGTTAATGTGATGTAGTAGCTCAGTGGTTAAGATGTTGGACTACTGATCAGAAGGTCATGAGTTCAAATCCCAGCACTGCCAAGCTACCACTGTGGGCCCTTGAGCAAGGTCCTTAATCCTCAAATGCTCAGTTGTATAAATGACATAAATGTAAGTTGCTCTGGATAAGGGTGTCTGCCAAATGCAATAAATGTAAATGTTTCTGCTTGAGTGGGCACTATGACAAGTACAACATTTGTATTTATAGCCTACCATATAGCGTAATCATAAACACCTCATATGGTGTTGTCTGTTAGTTTGGCACGGGTTTGTTCGGTCAGGCGAATTTCAATCCGGACTCGAGTCCAATTATGAATGAACTCGGACTTGTCACGCACTCGGGTAAATTTGTACTCAAACTTGATACAGACCCGGAAATCTTCCTGAGTAGTGTCGAGTCTGCGTCATGCGCGGGGGTGTAACCTGGCATTTTTTCTTTAGCCCCGAATAATTCTCCACTTGGAGCGGTTTGTCACTACGTAACTGAACGTCAGTAAAAGAAGACGGTCTGTAATTTTATATCTTCAGTGAACGGAGGCGAGACCAATCAGACAGAGTTCACAGGAAAACACGCAGAAATACTTGTGTCTTATTGGCTGATAGTCTCAATTTTGCTAAACGCTATAGCTCACAGTCAGTGTGAGGAAAAACGGATATGCCGATTTTATTTTATTTTTTAAACCAGTAAAGGGGTGGGAACAAAAACAGTAACATCCTCTCGTGCTGAGCTGGAAAACAAGGTGTGTAAATGTCTATGCGAGTTTGTGAACATGATATGAGCAGAGCATTAGGACAGATAACGCACTCTGCATGGCTCTGTAGCAGATAAACTAAACTACAGTGATAGCTTAGTTGTGCCTCCTTTTGGCTAGCGATACCCAACTAGTCTATAGTCTCATGTTAGATAGCCAAGAAGTTTTATATTTATCTGCTAGTCCTGCAACCAGTGATAACACCCAAGGCAAATTTTATGATAAATCTAACTTTTTGTCCAAAAAATTTTCAATTAGCCCTTACAAGTAAGAAAAAAATGCATGCAAACAATCTATTTAGAAGTACGTTTAAAAAAAATTTTTTTTTTTTTATTTATGGAGAAGAATCTGGGCTCAGCCCCGGATGATTAACAGTTCAGCTAATGAGGGGGCTTTCTTTGCACACACACTTGAAGCGCGCACACAGAAAGCCGCCTCATCGTGCGAGTACCGAATTGAGTTCTCTTTAGCGGCTTATTCCGCTTGGACGGTCACATAAATACACAGAAATCATGTCAAAATGCAGGTCTGGCCGAGTATTCATGTAAACACAGTCGGTTATGTCTTAAGTGAATGTAAACAGTTGGGCGAAAATCAGAGGTGTGTCAATACAGCATATTGGATCTGTGCATTAGGTCTTAAAGTGACAGCAGTCTAATAAACCTGCTGCTGTCTGTGTCATTAATGTTAATCAAATAACAAAAGACAGAGAAAATCACTCGCTCATTTGACTGAATAACTTCAGTAAATTTAATAAGAATCACTGTATATGTCATACAGTGAAGTCTATTTTATTTTACATTTAATTGCTTTATTCAGTTTCCGTAGTATTTCTTACTTGAATAATACTGATAGACCTCCCTGAGAAAACGTATTGTTATCGTAAGATTGTAGTCATATCGCCCACCCCTAAATATAGCATTTGGTGATTCCAGTCTTAAATTTCACCTGCTGATTGGGATTTTTTTTTTTTTTTATAAGATAAAAGTTACAAGAACAGAGCTGTGTTCAGACATTAATTTGTTGTCATTCATAGACAGATTAAAAGCTGTAATAAAAGCATGAAGCTTGTTGTTATGACAAAACAACTGGAGCGGCCCACTCGCTGTATTTTACTGGAGATATAATGCTGGCTTTTTCCAATCAATCAATTCCCTTCCTAACACGTTCTTTCATAGCAAAGGGCAGAAGACCACTTTTGTAAAACTTTGGTGGAACATCTGATTTCACTGAAATTGTAGCTTTAATGTCCTTCAGAGTGCCCAACTCATTATTAGACTTCACTATACTTGTCAAGCACTACATGAATAGACCCAGGCTTTATAGTTTGACTCACATATCGAATTACTTTCCAATTCAGCTTAACTTTCTGGAGCCAGTTCCTACCACACAGGTTTGGGCCATTCACTTCCACTACAATTAGCAGTAACTCATTCACTTGATCCTCATACTGCACAGTAGCAGTGAATTGCCCTAATACTGGAATGTTTTCACCAGTGTAGGTCTTTAACTTTACTCGTGCTCCCTCCAGTGGCAAATGGGCAAATGAATGCTTGTACACGTTGCAAAATAATGCTCACAGCGGCTCCCATATGAATTTTCACCGATAAATCTTGCTGATTCACAGTAAAATTCACTCGCAATGCTTGTTTCTCAGTATCACTTAGCAGGGAGAACATTTCCAGCTCTGGTTCTTCAGCATACATATAGGCTGTCCCTTTGTGCTTGTTCTGTTGTTCAGAAGATTTACTGTTCAGATGTGACTTCCCTTTAACTCTGCATGCCTTCTTTATATGTCCAGTCTTTCCACAATTATGGCATTTAGAGTTTTTAAAATAACATTCCTGAGCATTATGGTTTTTGCCTTTACAACAACAGCATAATTGTCTCTGGTGATGAACAGTTTTTTCATTTACCTTATGCACCGTTGCCACTGAATCCTCTGTTTTCCTCAGTTGTTGCGTGTCCAGATATGTAGTTTCCATACTGAGAGCAATTTCAAGTACTTGTGCAAAGGTGAGTGTATCCGCCAAAAGCAATCATCATTGGCATCACTTTGGATTCCGCTAACAAACTGATCACGTAAATCCTCATCCAAACGTCCACCAAAGTCACATTTCGACGCACATTGTTCGAGTTCAGCAACATACTGGGAAACAGTTTCATGGGGCTTTTGGACACAGCGCTGAAATCGGAAACGTTCAGCTATTATCAACGGCTTCGGTTCAAAATGGGCCTTAAGAATATTCATAATTTCTCCAAATGTTTTATCCTCTGGCTTTGCGAGCTGAACCAAATTACGTAGTAATCCATACGTGGATGCTCCTATAGCACTAAGTTGCTACTTGGTTTGTATCATCCACATCATTGGCAATCATGAATAGTTCCACTCGTTCAATATACACCGACCATGATTCATTTTCTGGTTTACACTCATCTAATCTCATGATTTGCACCATGTTCTTCCACGTAGTTAACCCTCGTCGCCAGTTTATGTTGTGTATTAATCAGGCAGACCACCAACAAAATGCCATTAAGCATGCTTTACTCCATACTCAAGTTCAAACATACATACGTCACACACCAGCACATGAGCATCACATCACATGACTTAAATACTGGCTCCTAGGGACGGAAACCAATGAATGCGACACGTGAATCAAGCAATTACAAATACACATTATCCCAATACACCACAACGACCAAGGACCGTTGAGCAGCTGAAGTCTTGTATCAAGCAAGAATGGGCAAAATTCCACTTGCAAAACAATTAGTATCCTCAGTTCCCAAATGATTAAAAAGTGTAATTAAAAGGAAGAGTGATGTAACACAGTGGTAAACATGCTTCTATCCCAACTTTTTTGAGTGTGTTGAAGGCATCAAATTCTAAATTTGTTTATATTTACAAAATACAATTAAGTTGGTCAGTGAAAACATTTAATATCTTTTCTTTGTACATTTGTCAGTTAAATAAAGTTTCAAGAGACTTGACAAATCACAGATTTTTGTTTTTATTGCATTTTAGAAAAAATCCCAACTTTTATGGAAATGGGGTTGTACAACAGGACCATGATCATTTTCTTCATCATGGATGAAAAATGTGTCTGTTGTCATGCAGACTGCGACAATAGTCAGTGCAAAGAATATAGAGAAGTGGAGAGAACACACTCCTGAGGAAACCCTGTGGATAATGATTTTTTTCAGACAACCATCCATTCCCCCTTACTCTCTGAGTTCTGTCAGTTAAAAAGTCAAGAATCCAGCCCATGCTGACATCAAGACCAAAATTTAAGAGCTTATCTAGTAAAATGTGGGGTGGAATTGTACTAAAAGCAGATGACTTTTCCACAAATAAATCATGGCATGTGTTTCACTACCTTCCAAGTGTTTCAATAACAGGTTAAGCAGAGTGGCAGTATCATCATCTACCCCCCCGCTTAGCCCTATAAGCAAACTGTAATGGGCCAAGAAGATTTTCTGTTTTCATGAGGAGCTTTTTTTTTCCATGAGTTTTTCAAAACACTTCATGACTAAGGAGGTCAAGGCAACAGACCTAAAATAATTTATGTTCGGTCATATCTACGTTTGGCCACTGGAATAACTGTAGACTGTTCCCAAATTTTTGGCACCCTCTGTTGATTAAGGGACAACTGGAAAATGTAATAAAAAATAGGACCTAGTTGCTCTGCACAAGAGATGCGCAGGCGACCTATCTGACAGCGGTCTTACCCCTTTTGATGAACATGATGTGGTTAATATCTTTAAACACTCCAGAGACAGAAAAAGTCCTGGCCCTGATAATAACCTATATTATCAGGGCCAGGACTTTTTCTAGCTCTGGAGTGTTTAAACATATAAACAATTTTAAAGCTTTAAAATTGCATTTTTAAAACTGTTTTAAAATCATCAATATTAGTACAGGACTCCTGAAATATTTCCCAATCTGTACAGTCATAACAGCGCTGTAGGCTCAGGATGGAATCATCAGTCCAATCCTCAATCTGTTTGATGAGGGTTTTTCCCCTTCTCAGGGCAATATGATACGACGGGATGAGCTTGATGCAGTTATAGTCAGCCCCACTCAAGGGGGAAGGGCAGAGGCTAACCTAGGTTATGTGACAGATTTATGTTATTATGCATTCGTTACCCAGAGATACCGTTGTGACCCTTTACTTCCGTGGAGGAATCGCAGCAGATGTGTGTTTCGAAGATTTCATTTCTTTATTGTAAACAATCGAATATAGGAAAACAAATAAAGGGGCTACCCTACAATTGCTGAACACTGTTCTCAAAACTTTTAAAAACGTACTTCCAAATAGACTGTTTCCATGCATTTTTTTTTTCTTACATGTGAGGGCTAACTGCTGAAAAATGTGAAAATTGGATAAAAAGTTGTATTTATCATAAAACTTGTGTGTCTATGCCTTGGGTGTTATCACTGTTTACAGAACTACCAGACAGATAAAGTATAAAACTTTTTGCCTATCTAACATGAGACTAGGCTAGTTTGGTGTCGCTAGCCAAGGGGAGGCACGAATAAGCCATCATTGTATGGGTTTAGCTGCTACAGTGCCATGCAGAGTACGTTAGCTGTCCTTATGCACTGCTCATATCATGCTCACGTAACTTGGAACTCATATAGACATTTACACACCTTGTTTTCTGCTCATGATGAGAGGATGATAGTGTTTCAGTTTCAAACTGTGTAGTGTTTCAGCATATATCCATTTTTCCCCTCACACTGACTGTGAGAGCTAGAAACCTGTTCGCCAATAAGACACAAGTATTTCCAAGCATTTTCCCTGTAAACCGTCTGATTGATCTCGCCTCCGTTCACTGGAAATAAAATACAACACTCCGTACACAGAAGATACAAAATTACAACACTGCCATCTTCTTTTACGGACGTTCAGTTACATAGTGACAAACTGCACCAAGTGGAGAATTATTCGGGGCTAAAGATAAAATCTTCGGGGCTACAGCCCCTAATGCCCATGCCAGGTTACACCCCTGGGAGAATCTAATGTATTAACTAACGTAAAGTATTGATTCGCGGGAGCAAGAGACACAGTACCGATACTTGCCAAGTGGTGCCACCGGTGTTGTAAGCATTATTCCCGGTACCTATTGCTTTTCAGCCCACATTAAGAACTGCTAACACTACTCAAAACATGCTAACCCTAGCTAAATATTACCAGTAATCCATCTTGTAATAAGTGAAATAAAACTGCAATTGGACAACTAGATGTGGGTTTGTTTATCTTTAATTATCCTTAATTCATTCATCACGTACAACTGTCCTGTTTCCTCTTTTCCTCCTCCTCTTGTTTTCCCTTGAGCTTCTGGCTGCCATATAGGTTCATTTTTCAGATTCATTTTCAGGAATTAAAGCTTGTGCGACTCGAGTGTGAAGGGGTGGAGCATAAACAAGTCCTCAATTGAAATCAAGTCCTCTAACCCTAAGGGGTTGCTGAGATGTTGCTGCACATTTCTGTAAAACTTAAAATTTCTGTTTAAGTTTCAAGTTTATTTGTCATTTGTACAGATGTCAGTGACAGTTGTTTATTTAAAATAAAAAAAAAACAAAAACATTTTTGAATTAAAGAGAGGAAAAATTTACTATTATTTACAATCTAATATATACCCAAATATATAATATTAGCGGATGTGAAGTGAGCACAAGTATGTCTAGTAGAGTGCAGTTGACAGAATTAAAAACAGTGTAAATAATATATGAGGTTTATGTGTTGTATTTTGTGCAAATTAAGCAGTACAGTGCAAATATAGTGCAGATCCTGGCACTATAGTTCTGATGGCATGTGGGTAAAAACTGTTCTTCAACCTGTTGGTTCGGCAGTTAATGCTTCGATACCTTCTGCCTGATGGCAGTTTGGTAAACAGGCTGAAAGCAGGGTGGCTGGGGTCAGCTGTGATTTTGTGAGCTTTCCTCAGACATCGTGTGTGGAAGACATCCTGTAGGGTAGGGAGTTTGTTACCAGTAATGAGTTCAGCTGCTCTTACGACTCTCTGAAGAGCCTTTCGGTCAAGAAGGGAGCAGCTACCATACCAGACACAAGCACCCAATCAGGATGCTCTCAATGGTGCATCTGTAAAAATTGATGAGTATTTTAGAGGGGAGACCAAACTTCTTTAGCCTCCATAGAAAGTAGAGCCGCTGATGAGCAGATTTAACTACTAATGTGGTGTGCAGGGACCAGGAGAGGTCATCAGAGAGGTTCACCCCAAGGAATTTGATGCTCCTGACTCTTTCTACAGTTGCCCCATTGATGTGTAAGGGGGCATGGCTGTCCTTCTGCGTCCTCCTGAAGTCCACGATTATCTCTTTGGTTTTGCTGACGTTGAGGCAGAGGTTGCTATCATTGTACCACTGCGATAGCATTCTCACCTCATCTCTGTAGGCTGTCTCATCTCAGTTTGTGATGAGGCCCAGGATGGATGTGTCATCAGCAAACTTAAAGATGACGTTGGAGTTGTGCTTGGATATTCGTGCGTGAACAGAGAGTATAGGAGGGGACTGAGAACACAGCCCTGTGGAGCTCCCGTGCTCAGAGTGAGTGTGGAGGAGAAAGAGTTTCCGATTCTCACCACTTCGGGTCTGTTCATCAGAAAGTCCAAAATCCAGTTGCAGAGATGAGTATTTAGTCCTAAGTTTTTGAGTTTTGGGATGAGTTTGGCCGGGATGATAGTATTGAAGGCCGAGTTGTAATCGATGAACAGCATTCTCACATAAGTGTTTTTCTTGTCCAGGTGTGTGAGAACGTTGTGTATCGCTAGAGTGATGGCGTCATCTGTCGATCTGTTTTTCTTTTATGCAAATTGAAGAGGGTCCATAGTGGTTGGCAGGGAGGATGGTAGAGGTCAGCGCAACAGAGCGGTAGTCGTTCAGGCAGCTGACAGCAGACTTCTTTGGGACAGGGACAATGGTGGTCATTTTGAAGCATGTGGGGATCACAGACAGCTTAAGGGAGAGGTTGAAGATGTCTGTAAAGACCTCCGCTAGCTGGCTGGCGCAAGCTTTTAGGACACAGCCATGTACACCGTCCGGACCTGGTGCTTTGTGTGGGTTGACCGCCCTGAGCGATCTAAACACATCAGGCAGAGAGATGGTCAGAGCACAGCTGTTGCTGTCTGTTGGTAGTCTCACTGCAGGGAAGGTGTTGCTCTCCTCAAACCGTGCATAGAAGGTGTTCAACTCATCAGGAAGAGAGACAGACAGACTCATGTCGTAATCTTTTTTACCTCTGTAATCAGTGATTGAGTGTAAACCATTCCACATGCGCTTGAGGTCAGATCCCCGATAGTTCACCATTATCTTGTCTTTGTAATTCCTCTTTGCAGACCTGATGGCCCTCTGAAGGTCATACCTGGACTTCCTATATGCCATTGAGTCATCGGAGTTGTAGGCTGAGGTGCGTGCTTTGAGTTTGGCCTTGACATCTGCGTTCATCCATGGTTTATTTACATGATCATCCCTCAGGGGCTCTCTCGGTATACGGGGCCCCAAATAATTACCTTCCTTGCCTGCCCTGTAAATGAGGCAGCACCGTTTTTCATCCAGGGACTTCATCCCTGGGATCAAGCACTTTCAGTAGCCTTTTGAACCCCAGTTTTTCCACCGTTCAAACTGGAAGCATTTCTTTCACTATAAAATATAAATTGTGCTCATTACCTCCTGGCTTCTTTTTGAACTCTTCTCATATGAAGTAATCACTGAAAAGGAGGATACGAGCGACTGCTGAAGGGGATTCACTGTCGGACTACCAGAAAAGGCTTGTTTATTGGTTTGGATGCTAGCTAGCAGACTTAGGCCGCAGACTTTGTATACTCAATAGGATGATACCTTCTCAAGTGGTAAAAAAAAAGTTTGTTGTATTTCCTGTCTTCGTTTGCACACGTTGCCTACACATTCTACAATAAGCATAGTTCTTTTTCCCATGCCACTACTGCCTCTGGCTTTACATTTAAAAAAAAAAATAATAAAAAAAAATAATAATTATATCCGGATTTCTATAAAGCTGCTTTGTGTCAATGTTTAAAGCACTATACATTTACATTTATGGCATTTGTCAGATGCGCTTATCCAGAGCGACTTACAGAAGTGTTTTTAAGTCTCTATTGATAAATACAGTGCTGTGAAAAAGTATTTATATGTTTCGTGATTTCCCATGTTTCGTGTATATCTCATACTAAATAGTTTTAGATGTTCAAAAGAAATACAACATCAAACAAAGGCAACCTGAGTTTTAAACTTAAAATCTGTTTGTGCCAGCTTTAGCAGCAATAACTGCAAACAAATGCTTCCGATAACTGAAGACCAATCTTTCACTTACATCGAGGACCAAGACTTACTCCTATGCTTTGGATCATTATCTTGCTGCATAATCCAGTTGCTCTTGAGTTTCAACTTACAGAATGAAGACCTGACATTCTCTTTTAGATTTTCTGGTAGAGAGCAGAATTCATGTTTCCCTCAATTACTGCAAGTTGCCCAGGCCCTGAAGCAGCGAAGCAGCAAAGCATGCCCACACCATCACACTTCCACCACCATGCTTGACCGTAGGTATGATGTTCTGTTTGTGGAATTCTGTGTTTGGTTTTCACCAGATGTAACGGGACCCCTGTGTTCCAAACAGTTCCACTTTCGACTCATCAATCCACAGAACATTCTCCCAAACTGTTTGAGGATCATCAATGTGTGTTTTGGCAAAATTCAGACAAGCCTTAATGTTCTTCTGGATTAGCAGTAGTTTTCACGTCACCACTCTTCCATGGATGCCATTTTTGTCCAGTGTCTTTCTGATAGTGGAGTCATGTGAGGTCAACAGTGACCTTTATTGATGCAAGAGAGGCCTGTAGGGCTGCTGTCCTGGACTCTTTTGTGACTTGCTGGATGAGTAGTTGCTGTGCTCTTGGTAGAATTTTGGAAGGTCGGTCACTTCTGGGAAGGTTCACTACTGTGCCGAGTTTTTCCATTTGGAGATAACAGCTCTCACTGTGGTTCTTTGGAGTCCCAGAGCCTTTGAAATAGCTTTGTAAGCCTTCTCAGACTGATGTATTTTAATCACCTTCTTCCTCATCGTTTCTGGAATTTCTTTCAATTTAGGCACAGTGTGTTACTGGGTAAGACCGTTTAACCAACTTCATGCTGTTGAAAAAAGTTTTATTTAAGTGTTGATTTGATGGAACAGGGTTTGCAGTAATTAGGCCTGGTTGCATTTACTCCAGCTGAACCCCATTTTGAATGCAGTTTCATAGATTTGTAGAATTAGTAACTACGGGGGCAAATACATTTTCACACAGGCCCATTTGGTATTGGATAACTTTTTTGCTTCAATAAATAATGTGTATTTTGTGTTTACTCTGGTTGCCTTTGATTTAATTTCTGAAACAATTTAGTACGAGATATACACAAAAACAGAAGAAATCAGGATGGGACAAATTATTTTTTCACAGCACTGTACATCCTGATACTGGTTCAGGAGGTCACGGACTAAGAATACCATGAAGTCTAAAAACTCTTTTGGGGAGGTAATATAGTAAGAAAAGCACACAGACAGCACAACTTTTAAGTGCTAACTTAAGTACTTCAGGAAGAGGTAGGTCTTTAGACGTCATTTGAAGACTGCCACTGAGTCAGCTGTTCGGACATCTGGGGAAGTTCATTCCACCACCTAGGTGCCAGAACAGAGAAGAGTCTTGATGCATGCTTTCCTTGTACGCTGAGAGATGGTGAGGCCAGTCGAGCAAATAAACAAATAATTTTTTATTGAATTGAACTGCCAACACAACAAAGGACTTCATCAGGGAAAAAAGTGTAAGGTTTTAGACTATCCAAGTCAATCATCAGACCTTAACCCAACTGAGCATGACTTTCACCTCATGAAGAGGAGACTGAAGGGAGAAACCCCCAAAAACCAACAACAACTGAATGAGGCAGCGGTAAAAGCCTGAAAAAGCATAATAAAAGAAGAATCCATCAATTTGGTGATGACAGTGAGTTGCAGGCTTGATGCAGCTATTGCGAGCAAGGGATATGCAACCAAATATTAAGTGTTATTTACTTTCATTTACTTCAAGACTTATCTGTTCCTACACCTTTGCTCACCTAAAAATGCTTCCTCTTTTCTCAGCTTCAAACAGCTTGCTTTTCTCCCATAGACAGCTGTCTGGTCTTCATGTGGGTTTACCCTTTTTAACAACAAATGCAGTCTTCACAGTCAAAACCTATGGCTCAAACCAAGAGTAGACATTCAGAGCTATTAATTGTTTGAACAGTTAATCTAACAGGACATACCTGGGCAACAATTGGAATATGTTCCAATATTTCTGATCACTTGAAAAATGGGTGGGTTCCAACAAAATGTGCCATTTTCCAAGTTGTTTAACACATCTAAATGTAAATATCAGGAAATGAAAGCTGAAATTCTGATCCATCAACTCAAATTCATCTTTTGATCTCAACCCTAAATGACTTCAGTGTATAGCAAAAAAATTGCCAGGCCAATACTTTTGGAAGGGAATGTATATGGTGCATTATATGCAGAAAAGCAAAATATTCTAATTACATGTAGCCTAATATCACTTTTTGGACATTTAAAAAATATTTTGTTTTTACATTAACATTGTTTTTTGTTGTTTTTTTCAATGAGCCTCTCAAATACAAAATAGCCCAATTTGCATATATTATAATGCAGTGCTAAATGTTTCAGTAATGCAATTTCAGTTGGAGAAATATGCAAAAATGTCCAAATGTTAAATTCTCAACCCTGGGGAAGTTTAAATATGACTATCATGAAAAATGTTTTTAAAAAAATGGGAACAGTGCATCACTAGATTTAGCATGTGATAATTAATTTTATTAAACAGATAGTCGTTGTGTACATTCGGCAAAACTGTGAACTGTGTTGCAAAAGCACAGGGTGTACATACATTCATCATTCAGCTGTAATAGTAATACCTGCTCGTTGACAGTAAGTGGTGCATCATTTGCAGGAAGGTCTTCTGAATCCATCATTCAGTTACATCCATAAGCTCACAGGTTAGGCATAATGACTGAGGGGTGATCTGCTTCCAAGCCCACCTGAGGCAAGAAATGAGAGCTCATCCATATCATGACTTTAGGGTCAATCTTAAAATTTTAAATGCCCAATTTGTGGAAAGTAAGCTTACACCTTACTTAAAATCCACTGACATGGTTTCAAACATATTTGAATAAACAGGGCCGTCACTCATTCATTTTATTAATCAACACTTAATAATCAACACAGCCCAAATACGTAATTCACAGTTAAATGATGTACCACGGTTTGAGAATATAAGTTGTTCCAAGTGCATATAATGAAACCTTCACCGCCTGTACCTTGAGGGCTATTCGGATGGGACTAGTTTTATATGGGTTGGTGGGGAATGTAATAATTACCAGAGCTTCTCTGTGATTTTAATCCCATGCAAATTGGTCATGTCAGTTATTTTTCCGGACTTTTTCTGGACTCTACGTTTCCGAGCCAGTGAAAATTACAGTGTCTTTTACACCTTCTATAAAACGGGCTGTAAAGTTGCGGCTTTTCTTTTGCTTTGTCTATGCTATGTTGTATTATCAAACACTGAGGTGCAGCACCATGTTACGCATGATGCACGGGGATGCTGTGATGGGTCATCAGCATGTATACAACGAAGACACACCCATCTCTGCAATTTCTACAGAAATCGCTTATCCTGTGCGAACTAACAATAAATAACACAGACGTCCATAGTAACAATTACTTTACAGCCATATGTCCTGAAAACTAACCCCATCCGAATAGGTCCGGAAGTTGCGGCTTTTCTTTTGCTTCGTCTGTGCTATGTTGTATTATCAAACACTGAGGTGCAACACCATGTTACGCATGATGCACGGGGATGCTGTGATGGGTCATCAGCTTGTATACAACGAAGACACACCCATCTCTGCAATTTCTACAGAAATCGCTTATCCTGTGCGAACTGACAATAAATATCACAGACGTCCATAGTAACAATTACTTTACAGCCATATGTCCTGAAAACTAATCCCGTCCGAATAGGGCTTTGAAATAAGGCATTCCAAGATATGGCATAAAAGGTAGACTGAATCTAAAATGCATATATCCGTTCTAAAATATAATTCTAACACATTTCGTTATTACTTGATATAACGGGACGGGGCGCGTGAGCATTTATTCTGCAACCATTTTAATCGTGTGGCATTAGCTTATAAAACAACAGGGCATTATGCAAGTACTGCGCAACCACGGTTTCAAATAAGGAGGCCTATAGTAGCCGTAGTTGTGGTTTGTTTTGTAAACTCGTTAAAAATAAATAAATAAATAAATAAATAAGTGAACTCGTAAATAACAAACAAAAAACATCGCGCGTTTCCCCGTTTGATGTTAACGTCAGAGAGGACGTGCAACTGAAAGCTGTCACTAAATTTCATCATCTGTCAAAACTTGAGCAGGTGTTGCGGTTTTCTGTGCCTTCCCACCCCATTCAAAAACCTCTGACTCGTGTTAAGCACGCATTTCTTCAAGAACCTGCCTCTTGAAATCGTACCCCTCACACGCCAATCCTCTGGGCTGCATTTTGTGCATTTCCTTTCTCTTTATCATAAATATATAAATTATGCTAATTAAGACCATTGCATATTAACCCTAAACTCGTTTCCCATCACTACTTTGCCTCGTAAATGGGATAAAGCCACCCTCAAATGCAATTATGATCATAACTTACCGGAGGATTGTGGTTAATTTCAGCCTACCACCTCCTTCAGCGCGCTTTGCCACAGTTTGCATTAGACATACATAATTAAAAATTCATCTCACAGCTTACAGACGGACACTATGGCTGCACACAAAAGAGGAATTTGCATTGATAAAAAGGCTCGGCGGCACAATGTAGCTCGTTTACTAAATATTTAATGACGGGTATCCTCGTAAACTAACGCTCAGGTGAACGTAGTCCACCGAAATAAAGTAAACGTTAGCGTTATCTGCAGAAAAGCCTAAAAAATATTAACAGAAATTTAGTATTTTGCACTACGTCATGAACATAATTTATGCAGGCCGAGTGTTGCCATGAAAAAATGTCGTTGGCCCGACACCAAACGCGATGGCTGCCTTAAAGAGACAGCACTCCAATTTTTAAACGGCGCCAACTAGCCACCATATTCCTACACACAATATGTATAGACATAAATTATATATATATATATATATATATATATATATATATATATATATATATATATATATATATATATATATAATGTGTGTGTGTGTGTATACAGTGGATATAAAAAGGCTAAACACCCTTGTTAAGATGGCAGGTTTTTGTGATGTAAAAAAAGACTAAGATAAATCATGTCAGAACTTTTCCACCCTCAATGTGAAATTAAAACGTATAAAAAATAAGTGAAAGAGAATCAGAAACATTTTAGGGAAAGACACGAAAAATAAAAAAACTTACAATAACCTAGTTGCACACCCCTAAACTACTTTGCTGAAGCACCGTAGGATTTTATTACACCACTTTATTACAGCGTCTATCAGTGTGGCACATCTTGACTTGGCAATATTTTCCCACTCTTACTTGCAGAAACATTCTAGATCCATCAAATTGTAAGGGCATCTCCTGTGCATGGCCCGCTTCAGGTCACCCCACAGATTTTTAGTTGGATTCAGGTCTGGGCTCTGGCTAAGTAATTCAGAAACACAGTTCTTCTTTTGTTTAAGCCATCCCTTTGTTGATTTGGATGTATGCTTTGGGTCATTATTGTGCATAAAGGTGAAATTCCTTTTCATCGTCAGCTTACTAGCAGAAGCCTGAAGGTTTTGCATTAAAATTGACTGGTATATGTAGCTGTTAATGATTCCCTCCACCTTGATAAAAGCCCCAGTTCTGGCTGAAGAAAAGCAGCCCTAAAGTATGATGCTGCCACTACCATGCTGCACTGTGGGTATGGTGTTCTTCTGGTTATGTGCTTTCTTTTTTTTTGCACCAAACATAACTTTTGGTATTATGGAATTATTATACCTTTTGGTTTTGGTCTCATCAGACCATAACACATTTTGCCAACTGGTTTGGGGTGATTTAGTTGAGTTTGAATGTTTTTTGTGAGAAAGGGCTTCCGTCTAGCCACCCTACCCCATAGCCCAGACATGTGAAGAACATGAGACACTGTTGTCACATGCAGAGGGTGATCAGTACTTGTTATATATTCCTGCAGCTCCTTTAATGTTAATGTTAATGTTAACGTTAATGTTGGCAGCCTCCCTAGTAAGATTTTGTCTTGTCTTTTTATTAATTTTGGAGGGATATCCTGTTCTTGGTGATGTCACTACGGTGCTCCATTTTCTTTTTTTGTTGATGATAGCCTTTACAGTGTTCCATGGTACATCTAATGTTCTGTAAATTCTTTTATACCCATTTTATACCCCGATTCCTTTTAACAAGTAAGATACCATGCATGCTCTATAAGCTCTTTGCAGACCATGGCTTCAGCAGTCGAATGAATCCAAGATAATGTGAAGAAAATCCTATAGAAACAGCTGGTCTTTATTTGGGGTTAATCAGAATAATTTTATTGATGACAGCTGTATGATAAGTCCTTTTGAACATGAGATTGAATGTGATTGGTTCTCTCTGAACACAGCCACATCCCCACTAGGGTTGTACACATTAATGCAAATAGGTTATTGTAACTTTTTTTTATTTTTCCTATTTTTCCCCAAAATGTTTCTCATTGTTTTTCACTTAATTTTTATATGTTGTAATTTCACATTGAGAGTGGAGAGTACTGACATGATTGATCATCATTTACCACAAAAATCTGACATTTTAACAGGGGTGTGTAGATTTTTATATACACTGTGGATGTGTGTGTGTGTGTATATATATATATATATATATATATATATATATATATATATATATATATATATATATATATATATATATATACTCACCGTCCACTTTAATAGGAACACCTGTACACCTGCTTATTTATACAGTTATCCAATCAGCCGACCATGTGGCAGAAGCACAGCACAATAAATTAAATTATGCAGACACACCAAAATTGGACAGTTGAACACATGAAAAAAAACAAGTTTGGGTGAGCCTGTGCCCATGATAGCCTCAGATTCCTATTCTTGGTTGACAGAAATTTTGGATAACTCCATAAATGAGCAGATGTACAGCTGGTGTACAGGGCTCTGAATAGGCCCTCTGATCAGGCCTAATTTTTTTTTATTTTTTTTTATCTCCATTTAATGGACAGATGATCACACACCCAGCTGCACCTATGAGGACCTGGACTGTTCTAACATATCATTCATTCCAACAAATTCATTCCACACACATCACACAGATCAGGACAACTGTGTACATATTGTTTATAGCTTACATATATCAGATGCACTTGCATATTGCAATGCGCATTCTGTATTAAGATATTTATCATTTTATCCCCTGTACTGTATTGTCCAGCACTGTTGTGCACTTTGTGTTATGTGTCTCACATGCCTTATGTGTCTTCGTTTTCACAGGGGGAAAAGTCACCTTATTAAAAGTGCCTCCGCCCACTTCCACACCAGCTGGCAAGTAGCAATGTGTAAATGACTGGGGGTGTGGTTGTGGAAACTAGTGAGAGCTTCGACCCTGTGTGTCTGACACCCTTTCTTTAAACATGTTAAACGTGTTGGGAAGTAGTGGATCTATCAGTTTAACCACATTTTCCATTACAAGGTGGTACATTTTTCCTTTTTAGATCAAGTAGTTTGTATTTTCTTAACCAATTGACAGAGGTCTACACTCTACACTGATTAAAAACATATTGTAAACAGTAAAAGTAAAACAATGTAGAGTTTTTTGCTACTCTTCTAATAATAATTTAGCAGGTTATAAGGTGCATTTCCTGTTGGTTATTAAAGGCTATTTTTCTCATTCAATTCAATACAGCAAAGCTGTTTATTATTGAACCAGTGTTTAGTGACTTTTCATAAAATAACTTGCAACTAACTGCAATATTAAAGTAACTTGTCAAGTTGTCAAACTGTGAATATTCAATTTATTAATCTTCCACAGATGAGATAGATAGATAGATAGATAGCCACCATGGCCAAGACCAAAGAGCTGTCCAAGGATGTCAGGGACAAGACCTACACAAGGCTGGAATGGGATACAAGACCATCGCCAAGCAGCTTGGTGAGAAGGTGACAACAGTTTTTGCGATTATTCGCAAAGAAACACAAAATAACTGTCAGTCTCCCTCGGTCTGGGGCTCCATGCAAGATCTCACCTCGTGGAGTTCCAATGATCATGAGAACGGTGAGGAATCAGCCCAGAACTACACGGGAGGATCTTGTTAATGATCTCAAGGCAGCTGGGACCATAGTCACCAAGAAAACAATTGGTAACACACTATGCCGTGAATGACTGAAATCCTGCAGTGCCCACAAGGTCCCCCTGCTCAAGAAAGCACATGTACAGGCCCGTCTGAAGTTTGCCTGAATTATTCAGAGGAGAACTGTGTGAAAGTGTTGTGGTCAGATGAGACCAAAATCGAGCTCTTTGGCATCAACTCAACTCGCCGTGTTTGGAGGAGGAGGAATGCTGCCCCAAGAACACCATCCCCACCGTCAAACATGGAGGTGGGAACATTATGCCTTGGGGATGTTTTTCTGCTAAGGGGACAGGACAACTGCACCGCATCAAAGGGACGATGGACGGGGCCATGTACTGTCAAATCTTGGGTGAGAACCTCCTTCCCTCAGCCAGGGCATTGAAAATGGGTCGTGGATGGGTATTTCAGCATGACAATGACCCAAAACACACAGCCAAGGCAACAAAGGAGTGGCTCAGGAAGAAGCACATTAAGGTCCTGGAGTGGCCTAGCCAGTCTCCAGACCTTAATCCCATAGAAAATCTGTGGAGGGAGCTGATGGTTCGAGTTGCCAAACGTCAGCCTCGAGAACTTAATGACTTGGAGAGGATCTGCAAAGAGGAGTGGGACAAAATCCCTCCTGAGATGTGTGCAAACCTGGTGGCCAACTACAAGAAACGTCTGACCTCTGTGATTGCCAACAAGGGTTTTGCCACCAAGTACTAAGTCGAAGGGGTCAAATACTTATTTCACTCATTAAAATACAAATAAATTCATAACTTTTTTGAAATGCGTTTTTCTGGATTTTTTTTGTTGTTATTCTGTCTCTCACTGTTAAAATACACCTACCATTAAAATTATAGACTGATCATTTCTTTGTCAGTGGGCAAACGTACAAAATCAGCAGAGGATCAAATATCTTTTCACCCACTGTAAATAAATAAATAAGCTGACTGAACTCGCATCACAAATATAGATGAGGTATGAAGAAAGTAACACAATTGTGGTGAGGGGAAATGGACATGATTAAAAGAAAAAATCGAAAAACTCTGCCTAATAAGATCATTGTTTTAGTATTGTATAAAAGCATGAGCCTTGATTGTATTTGTCAGATGATCTGTAGACATCTCAGCTTTTTTGGTTCTTCAATAAAGTATGATTTTTGACGTCTTAAACCCCTTGACTTTGAGACGTTTTTATTTTTGGCTAAGGAGATTTTCCATCAAATTTTGGCTTAGTCGGCAGGATTGGAAAGAAGCCAAAGAGGAGTGGGAGGTTGCATTGGACTGACCAGAGGTGGGCTATACAAACACGCCAGCTAATGAAGGTAAGCAATTTTGCTTTTAATTAAGTTGTTTGTGTGATTTGCTGTGGATCAGCCTGGGGCAGTAAAAACACTCATAGGCTTCTCCAAATTAAAGAACTAAATTGAGAAGATTGGTTTTTGTTCTCAAAAAAGTGTAAACTGCATGCAGAATATATTTTGCTGTTAAGAGGGCCTTGATGGATAACAGTGAAATGTAAAAATAGTAAAAAGACAGTGAAGCACGCAAATTCCTGCTGATACTGCCATTCGCTGTGTATCTGGTAAACAGTGAGCTCTTATACTGCTGTGCTAGTGGTAGACGACTAGGCAGAGTTTAGCCATTGGCACTGAACCAGAAAAGTGTACCAGAGGAAGGATCTGAATGGGCAGGTCACGCAAGAGGCATGTTCGCCCAAGAGGGATGTAACAAAGTAAAAAAGACAAAGAAGTAGAGGGTGTAAGTCTTGTATGTCTGCTTTATGTTTTATGTTAATTGTATGTTTGTCCTGCTAGAAGAACTTTAACTGCTTGAGGAACTGCCTATCTTTTGATTTCCTAAGTATTATCCCTGGTTAGAGGCTCTGGAGTGTTTGTCTCTTTCCTAGGTGAGTTCCTGGTGGGCTTGGCCTACCTGGCCACAAATCGCTTGCAGCACCAACTGTGAAGTGCTCTGTAAGTCCCCTTTCACAGGTCTGGCATATCTAAACAACATAAACTAGCAACTGGACACTTCAATTTATCAAGTAAATGTACCACTCATTGGGCATTGGTTGCTCTGTTTTGAGTGTTGTCCTATTATGTTAAGGATCTTGGTTTCATGGTGCTTGATACTGCTGAAGTATGGTGTACAGTGGGTTGGAGTTCTCTCAGTTGTGTGATTGGGAGAGTGTGTGGGTTGGGTGTCCTCGCTTGGCTGGTTCCACTTGGTGGGGACGACTTATCTGGAACCTAACATAGAGAGTCTTTATCGTATAAGTGAGCATTAGAACAAGGAAATAAAAGTGTGAATGTATGAATCAAAACTTTTGTGTTGGAGAAAGGGAGTGAGTAAATAATGTATACTTGTATGCTGTCGTGTACGTGAATATCAGACAGAAGATTCTCATGTAATAGAAAGAACTGCAGTTGCTGTGTGTGTTAAAAACTACAGAGCAACCAAGGAATTGGTATTGTAGATATTTTGGACACTTGCCTAACTGTTACTGTTGTGATCCAGAACAAATGCCTGTGTCTAAACGCTCATCCCGAAACTGGTTGTGTAGATTATTTGGACATTATCCTAATTGTCACTGCTGTGACCCATGAACCCATGAACTTGGTCAAATCAATTGTATTGGGTAATAATACCAGTGGTAGCATTGGTAGATATTTACCTAAAATTTGGTTGAGCAATAAGAGTTTGAGAGAGGTAAAGGAGTAACTGGAAAACAGTTAAATAATCCTGAAATTGAAGTCTCTGTGGCATTGAGAAGAGTTACTTTGCTATCAGTAAAATTAACTTGTGCACCACATGAGCTAAACACTAAAGAAGGACTGACACTATAAAGAATCCAAGTGACTTTTATTGCCGACTATGACAATGAGCCATGCCCTAGAAAGTTAGGAGCAGGAAGCCCTAGAATACAATGACCAATCATAACATCCACTCTTGTAGAACTGTTGGGGGCTAGACACCCCTTGTGCAAAAAGGTTATAGGAAACTCTCAGAAAAGTGGGAAAAAGAACAAGAAACACAAAATGGCCAGAAAGGGGGACATTCGACCTATCATTGTGTGAGGAAATGGATACACTGATAAAAAATATATCAGGTCAAAAATAACAGCAAAGGCAGAGAGACAAAAAAGAGAAGAAGAGCGAGAAGTGTTAGCATTATTCAAAACAGAAGGAGAAATTTCATGGAGAAGCATGAAACAGGCAAGAAAAATACTGAAAAAAGGAAACAAAAAGACAAGAAAAAATGAAAGAAACCAAACCACCTCCATACGTACCACCCAATCCGTATGCACCACCCAAGAATCAGCTACCATTAGTAACAAGAGAAGTGAGGATTGAAGGAAGGGTAGATATAGAAGAAGACAAAGAGGAAGGGGAAGAAGAGCACAGGCAATGGATTGAAAGCCCCTTAAGAAAAGAATAGGGAACAAGGCAATGTAAAGAGAAATTAAAGAAACAAACTTTAGATGAATATTCTCAACTAGACACAGCAATTAAACAAATGGTAAAAGACAAACAGAAAAAAGAAAAAGTCAAAAAGTGAGTGAAGAAGAAGAATCAGAAAAAGAAGAATTAGGAGAAGAGGATGGGAGCCTATCAAAAGATAGGAAAAAGTAGACAAGGAATTAACAAAAGCAGTTAAGTGTTTAAAAATAGCAGGAAGAACAATAGAAAAAGAATAGAGATTGAGGAGAAGTCACTCAGCAGATACAGGACAATACAAAAAAGTCACAGGTAATCTATATCCTGAGGATGATTAGGAGCATGGTCCAGAGAAGAGGTAGAGAAGAGAAGAGACAGCTCAGATCAAGGGAAAGCTTGCACCCATCTGATAAGTATGTAAGTGAATATCCCATTTTAATTAAGGGTACAAGAGGGCAGTATGTGCCCTGGGCCACACAGGATCTCAGTGGGATGATCACTCGCCTCTCTGACATCCATGAGGGGGCTGGGAAGTGGATCAGAGTCTTTGAGGAAGAAACAATGAGCAAATTCCTTGCAATAGGAGATATTAAAGCACTCCTGGTCAAAATTGTGGGAGGGTCTAAAATGGATGAGATCCTCAGAGCAGTCAACTTACAAAAAGCAGTAGGCAATCCACAAAGGGCGCTCCTTTTGATCTGTACCGCCCACAGACATTGAGAACTGCCTATGTGCAAAGACAACTAAAAAAGTGGAAACAAGAGCTGGAAAGAGATACAGAAACAGGTCCTGTTCTGGCGCCATGTTTCAGAGATGAAATAATGGATGTTATGCCACCAACTGTAAGGTCCAAACTGGGAGATGTAGTAGGTCTAAGCTCCAAAACACACAAGGAGTTTTGTGACCATGTGACTCATGCTGTTGAGCAGAAAGGATGAACAGAAACTAAAAAATCAAGAAAGAGAATTGCAGAAAAAGCTGCAATTCGAAGCTCGAAGAACTCACAAGCAAAAACAAGAAAAAGACCCAAGCCCCAGTGAGAGACAAAGACAAAGATAAAAACAAAAAGGAGGAAGCCCAATTAGCAGTGATGGCTCCCATAAGTGCACCTCTCCCACCTGCTGCTCAGCCAAATGTACCAGCCACTCCTGCAGGGCCACAACAGCCCCCTGCACCTATCATCAATGTCTACCAGCAACCAAGCAATATGAACTGGCAGAGAAGGCCACCACAAAGAGGGCAAAGAGGAAGATTTAATCCTGGTCCTTGAGGTGTTTGCTGGGGATGTGGACAGTCTGGGCATAACAGATGTGACTGCCCTACCAATACATGGCAGCAGTTTCCTGGTGGTGAAGGGGAGCGTTTGATCCAGCCCTATCGACAGCCTCCACAAGGCCCAGTAAATCCATATAGTGGGCCAAATCAGGGGTATTAGGTGTGCCCAGAGGATCCTAGAGGGAAGGGTTTCAGTTTCAAAGCTTCCAATTTTAACAACTGATGCTGATCAAGAACCTTTGCTGCAGGTTAAAACAGAGGGCAAAATTACACCCATGATGGTAGACACTGGGGCAACTTACACATGAGTAAGTCCAAATTATGCCTCTCACCTTCCCATGTCAGGTAAGTTTGCAAAGACAGAAGGATTCTCGGGACAAACACAGCTAATTCCTATGACTGCTCCAGTTTGTCAACAAACTAAAAATAAAAGTGTAAAATGACCTATTTTAGTATCAGAACAAACTACTATTAATTTGTTAGGGAGAGATGCGCTGTGTAAAATGGATCTCTAAATTCAATGGTCTCCTGATGGAATGTACAAAAATGGGAACAAAAGGAACAAAAATGCAAATGATACTTTCAGAACCACAAGTCGATGTGTATTGGTTAGGAGAATTGGGAAATGATGTGTCAAAACTCTACATGTGATTTTATTGACAAATGGTTTCAGGTCACAAATTCAGTTCCACACGTAACCCTTCATGTGAACAATGGATGGGAGCAAAAGACCTAGGGCAAATGATGAAAAAAGTAGAAAGATTTGAGTGGAAGGCTACAGAGCATCTTTTAATATTCCACTCAGCAGACAAATTGTACATTAAGATTTGTGTGCCACTGTTATGACAGGAATTCCACAAGTGGTGGTGCTCAATAAGAAAAGACAAATGCACTTAACAGAAACACCCACAATTGAATCAAGAATAGCTGAACTACTAAAAGAAATGGAAAGCAAGGTACCGACAGAATATTGGTCTCAACATGAAACTGATGTGGGCTTGGTTAAATCTGCAAGCCCATTTAGAATTAGAACTAAACAAGGAGCTCGACTACCTAGGAAACAACAGTATCCATTGTGTCCTGATGCTGAACAAGGTATTAGAAAAACTATTGAAGTATTGGTATCAGCAGGACTGTTAATTGAAACATCTGGTTATTGTAACACTCCCATATTATTCAATTCAATTCAGTTTTATTTGTATAGCACATTTAACAATGGACATTGTCCCAAAGCAGCTTTACAAAAATATATAAATTCAGGATATAGATTATAAATGTGTGAATTTATGCCTAATGAGCAAGGCAGAGGTGACGGGGGCAAGGAAAAACTCCCTGAGACGATATGAGGAAGAAACTTTGAGAGGAACCAGACTCAAAAGGGAACACATCCTCATCTGGGTAACACTGGATAGTGCGATTAGAAATAACTAAATCCCTTCCATTATTGTGCTAATACTACACGGTCAAATAGTGCAGTTGTGTAACCAGGAAAATTTATTACAGTTTTTACATGAAGTCACTGATGGACACTTGAGTGCAAAACTGTTTGTGGCAATTGCAGTCCTAGCCATCATAGCATAACTGTTCATATGAATTGAGATCCAAAGCCATCTTTATGGTTTTTAAGTGGTACCATCCTCAGTGATCTCAATGATCTTTAGGCTGCACCGTGTGGGGCCATCCTCAGCAGCAGCATGTGACTTCCAATTGATGAGAACGCCAACCAGAAGTAGGGCATCAGGATGGATCAGGCAGGTCCAGAGAGCAGAAGGGGTCAGGATCACTGGCATCTCAGGAGTATCATGTGTAGCTCGACAGAAAGAGAGAGAGAGGTAGAGAGATAGAGAGAGCGAGAGAGAGAGAGAGATTATTAGGTATGCTTATTGTCTCGTAATGGTTAAGGACAATGTACGGTACTTTGCGTGAGTGCAAGCAGGGACTCCAGCAAGACTAGCTATGACAGCATAACTAAAAGGGAGAGCCAGAAGGTAACACAGACATGAGGGCGCCCTGGGACATAAGGCGGCCAGCCACTCCACCATCAACAAACCTGGGTGAACACGTGAAAATGGGAGGGCGACAGCATCCAAACATCCCAGTTCACCACAACACTCTATGCCTGTGAGATCTCCTCTTTTACCTAAGATCAAAAAACTATTCACAAAAAGCTTGACTAAACAAATATGTTTTCAGCCTGGACTTAAACACTGAGATTGTGTCTGAATCCCGAACACTAATTGGAAGGCTGTTCCATAACTGTGGGGCTTTGTAAGACAAAGCGTTTCTCCCGCTGTAGCCTTCACTATTCAAGGTACCAACAAATAGCCTGCACCTTTTGATCAAAGTAGGCGTGGCAGATAATAAAAGACCAAAAGTTTGCTTAGGTACTATGGCGCGAGACCATTTAGCGCTTTATAGATCAATAGTAGTATTTTTTAATCAATGCAAAATTTCACTGGGAGCCAATGCAGTGTGGATAAGATGTGATGTGGTCATATCTTCTAGTTCTAGTGAGGATTCTTGCAGCTGCATTCTTGACTAACTGGAGTTTGTTTATGCTCCTACTGGAACATCCAGACAGTAAGTCATTACAATAATCCAACCTAGAGGTGACAAAAGCATGAACTAATTTTTCTGCATTATGTAGTGACATTATATTTCTTATCTTAGCAATATTTCTGAAGTGAAAGAAGGCTATCCTAGTAATATTATCTACATGGGCGTCAAATGAAGACTGGAGTCAATAATCACACCAATGTCTTTTACTGCTGCACACGATGAAACAGAAAGGCCATCCAGAGTTAGTATGTAATCAAAAAACTTACCATATTACCTGTTGTTAAAACAGACAACTCGAAATGGCATTTAGTGCATGATTTGCGATCATTTAATGAAGCAGTAGAGGATTGGCCTGCAGAGGTTCCCAATCCACACACCTTGTTGACCAATGTTCCTCCTAATGCCAAGTATTTTACTGTGATTGATGTTTGCTCTGCATTTTTAGCATCCCTCTGGCTGAAGAAAGCAGATATCTTTTTGCTTTTACGGATGCAGGTAAACAATACACGTATACCAGAATGCCACAAGGCTTTAAACATTCACCAACTGTTTTTAACCAAATTCTTAGAGCTTTATTCTTAGAGCAAATTCAAAAACTTGAAGACTTCATCTTAGAAAGCACATTGCTGCAATATGGTGTTGACATTTTGATTTGTTCCTCGTCAATCGAACAATGCCACAGAGATTCCATCAGGGTACTAACTAAGCTAGCTCAAGGAGGGCATAAAGCCTCAAAAACTAAGCTACAATATTATCAACCACAGGTTGAGTACTTAGGAAGGCTAATTGCACATACAGTGGGGGGAAAAAGTATTTGATCCCCTGCTGATTTTGTACGTTTGCCCACTGACAAAGAAATTATCAGTCTATAAATTTAAGGGTAGGTGTATTTTAACAGTGAGAGACAGAATAACAACAAAAAAATCCAGAAAAAAGCATTTCAAAAAAGTTATAAATTGATTTGCATTTTAATGAGGGAAATAAGTATTTGACCCCTTCGACTTAGTACTTGGTGGCAAAACCCTTGTTGGCAATCACAGAGGTCAGACGTTTCTTGTAGTTGGCCACCAGGTTTGCACACATCTCAGGAGGGATTTTGTCCCACTCCTCTTTGCAGATCCTCTCCAAGTCATTAAGGTCATTTTCAATGCCCTGGCTGAGGGAAGGAGGTTCTCACCCAAGATTTGACGCTACATAGCCCCGTCCATCATTCCTTTGATGCGGTGCAGTTGTCGTGTCCCCTTAGCAGAAAAACACCCACAAAGCATAATGTTCCCACCTCCATGTTTGACGGTGGGGATGGTGTTATGACTTGGGGTCATAGGCAGCATTCCTCCTCCTCCAAACACGGCGAGTTGAGTTGATGCCAAAGAGATCTGACCACACCTGACCACAACAATTTCACCCAGTTCTCCTCTGAATCATTCAGGCAAACTTCAGATGGGCCTGTACATGTGCTTTCTTGAGCAGGGGGACTTTGCAGGCGCTGCAGGATTTCAGTCCTTCACGGCGTAGTGTGTTACCAATTGTTTTCTTGGTGACTATGGTCCCAGCTGCCTTGAGATCATTAACAAGATCTTCCCATGTAGTTCTGGGCTGATTCCTCACCATTCTCATGATCATTGGAACTCCACGAGATGAGAGCTTGCATGGAGCCCCAGACCGAGGGAGACTGACAGTTTCTTCCATTTGCGAATAATCGCACCAACTGTTGTCACCTTCTCACCAAGCTGCTTGGCGATGGTCTTGTAGCCCATTCCAGCCTTGTGTAGGAATACAATCTTGTCCCTGACATCCTTGGACAGCTCTTTGGTCTTGGTCATGGTGGAGAGTTTGGAATCTGATTGATTGATTGCTTCTATGGACAGGTGTCTTTTTACAGGTAACAAACAGAGATTACGAGCACTCCCTTTAAGAGAGTGCTCCTAATCTCAGCTCATTACCTGTGTAAAAGACACCTGGGAGCCAGAAATCTTGCTGACTGATAGGGGATCAAATACTTATTTCCCTCATTAAAATGCAAATCAATTTATAACTTTTTTGAAATATGTTTTTCTGGATTTTTTTGTTGTTATTCTGTCTCTCACTGTTAAAATACACCTACCATTAAATTTATAGACTGATCATTTCTTTGTCAATGGGCAAACATACAAAATCAGCTGGGGATCAAATACTTTTTTCTCCCACTGTACACTAAGGATATAGCACCAGCCCAACTAGAAGGTATAAGTAAAGTATCAATACCATGAACTGTAGGACACATGATGATCTTTTAGGGTATGACGGGTTTTAGTTCCGACGTGATAGAGGACTATGCAATTAAAACTGCCCCTTTGAGAGCACTCATGTGACAAGTAGGACATCAAAATGTGCAGGCACCATTATGAAACAGTGGAGCTTTGGTAGCCTTTGAATCACTAAAGAAGGAACTTCAAGGTTGCACCAGCATTAGCCACCCTAGATTACACCAAATTGTTTCATTTGTATGTAGCCAATAGGGCAGATGGCTATGCGCCTGCAGTACTGATGCAAGACACCTGTAGTGGTGGGAGAACACAACCCATTGCATATTATAGCACCAAGCTGGACAATGTAGCACAAGTCTACCCTCCGTGCTACTAACAAGGACTTCCTGCTCTACACTACGCCTATGAAAAAGCTTCCACCTTGACTATGGGTTATCCAGTAGTCATTTATACTCATCACAAAGTAGTGGAACTTTTAGACCAAGGGAGATTTGCTTTGACTACACTGCTTTGACTATTGCTGCACTGCAAAAAATGCCTTTTTTGAAACAAGAAAGACACACTTAAATCTAGTTCAAATGTACTAAAATAAAGCAAAGAAAAAAAAATCTGCCAATGGGGTAAGCAAAACTGTCTTGGTAAGAATTCTTGAAAATCGCATAAATATCTAGTCAATAAAAATTGCTTTAAGATCTTAAATCTAGACAAAAATGCCAAAATCTAAGCAAGTTGTGCTTAATACAAGCAATGCAAATTCAGTTAATCAAGATAGACCTACTTAAAATGAGTATTTTGGTCTCTTGATTGAGCTGACTTTAAGAATTTATCCCTTAATCAAAGATTAATAATTAGCAAAAAAAACAAAACAAAACAAAAAAAAACTTACAATAAGACACAATTTCTTCAAACAGCATAATAAAAAATATATGACATTGTCTTAAATAAAGCCACCAGAAGCATTGTTATTTTTTAGCATTTTTATTGAAACAGTGAAAAACTCAGTGTCAGGAAAAGGGAAAGACATAGTGTTAGGGATTGTAGAAGGTGGCGGATGCAAGCGCATATTTTTATTGAATAAAGTGCAAAACAAGCAAGCAAAACTGTGAAAACAAGAACCATAAATGTAACGATGGACACAAGGCCAAAACATGCAGAGTATGATGGCAAGGGGCTATTCCAGAAAGCAGGTTATGCAACTTACCTGGGTAAGTTTACTCAGAGTAATAACAAATAACCTCAACTTTCGGTTCCAAAAACGGAGGTAACTTTCAGGGTATCTAAGTAGCTATAGCAACTCACTCTCTGAACATAACCTGCTCCAGAGATATCATTGAAGTTTCATTTGAACCATTGTACTAGAATACCTAGACTAAGACCTAGGAGACGAGAAGATCAGGCTGTTGAAAAGGAAGGTCTAGCAGCTGATACTTTACAGGGAAGTCAGGAAGTGGCAGGAGAAGGCTTAGATTAAGGAGAAACAGAACCAGAGGCAGGCCCAAGCCATGAAGGAGAAGGGGAGGAACCAGGACCTGCCCCAGCAGAACCTGAGAGGGATGCTGATCGAGTTGTGGCACCTGGTTCTGAACCTGCTATGCCTGCAGAAGGGGAAGACAATGAACCGTTGCCAGCCCCTACCAAACAGGAGAGTGAGCCTGATCCTACTGCTGAGTTTGATATTGATCAGCTTATTCCAACACCTCCCATAAACCCAGGCCCTTCTGCCAGTCCCCAAGCAGGGTTCCCTACTATTGATTTCTCAGCCATCTAGTGGTCCCCAGGCCTTGACTGGTTTGCAGGTTTGCTGGTTTGGTGAACTAAATAAAACTTTAAAAGAAGTGTCAACCTTGGGTCCCAGTACAGTAACACTAGCTTCTGTTCCACAAGGCACAAAGAAAGAGAGACTATTAAAAACAGCACAGGACAGTGGTTGGTACAAGTGGGCAATGTACACAGCAGAGAAATCAAGAATGAACAATTGTTTGTTATGTATGCCATCACCTCTGAAAAGATTCATAGTAGTGCCCAATCAGTATGACTATAGACAATGTGCTGAATTCACCGAAAGGCTGGGCAAGAATATGTACTAGGGTGTGAATGATTCAGGAAATCACTATGATGAACTGGGATCCTGAACAACCTGCTAAAACTACAAAGAGACATCACAGAGTGAAAAAGGACAACAAAGAGCTATACCCAATGAGTTCAACGCTAGGGATGAGGTAAAGTCAGGATTTGAGTCTATACTAGTTTGGATAATGCCCAACAAGAACATGGAATGCATTAATTACATTTAATATAATCAGCAAAGTTTTATTAATTACACTAACAATACTGTGCCTAACGGAATATTCACTGAAGCCATGAACAAGCTGAAAAAGCTACGGCATGAAGTAACTGAAAATGCGGGAAGAGAAGTGCATTCTTGGCACTGGTTTGAGTCTACATTTGGAAAATGGGGAGCTTGGCTGTCAAAAATTGGAATAATGCTGGTTTTGGTAATAATTGTTGGAGGACTATTGTTTTGTTGTGTTGTGCCCATTCCATTCCATTCCATTATAGCTCAAGTGCAGCGTTGCAATATTAAGTGATTTTGATATTGACTTGTGCTGATATCTATTTTAAATATATACAAAATAGGTGGAGATTATTTAATAAAAGCTGATTTTGTTATGCCAGAGAGACAAAGAGGACCCAAATGCCAAGCACAGACATCGAGGAAAACGGGTTTTATTGAGGAGTCAGAGGAGTGAGGGTGTGTATGGGAAGGTGTGGTCGAGGTCAGGATTCAAGCTTCTGTCTGCCACGGGAAGGTCGGACGTGCAGCCCATGCACCACGGTGACGGGAGGGTGAGTTCAAGCGTGAGCGGAGCTGGAGAGCCACTGGGAAGGTGAGGCGGGGCTGGCAGTAGCAGGAAGTAAGCCGGGGTGAACAACAGAAAGCGCGAGTGATAAACCTGGGACACAAAACAGGGCCAAGATTGTACCATCCAGAGCATTGACTGTCACGGGCGGGTCCAGTAGTTCCAGGGGGAAGCCGGCCTGGGAAGCTAGCTCCAGATCGAGGAAGCTGTCCTCTGCACCAGAGTCAATCAGGACCAGCAAAGGGACAGAGGCTTGCTTGTGGTGTAGGGTGGCAGGAATTTGGAACCAGGACTGGGAGATTTGGGAGTCCTTTTTGGTGAAGGGGACAGGTTGCAATGAAGTGACCCGACCCACCACAGTAGATGCACTCCCCCTCCTGGAACCGACAGTCATGTTTGGCTGGGGTGAGTCAGGCCCGGCCCACTTGCATGGGTTCTTCAGCAGAGGGGGACATGTTGGATGAGGCTGGAGGACTGGGTTGAGGCTCCCGGACTGGGATCGGCCGGCTCTCTCTCGACGCTGCTCTTGCATGCGATTTTTCCAGTTGGATGGCAAGGGAAATCAGAGAATCGAGAGAGTCCATCTCATCTCTTATGGACAGTTCATCTTTCAGCTGCTCACTGAGGCCATTTAGGAACACCCCCTGGAGCGCCTCCTGGTTCCATCTGGACTCGGCGGCCAGGACCCAGAATTCCACTGAATACTCAGCCATGCTGCAGGGTCCCTGGCGGAGGGATAGCAAGCGCTTGTTGGCCTCCTTCCCTTGGATGGGGTGGTTGAATACTCTCAGAAGTTTGTCGGTGAAGGCAGCGACGGAGCCTTCCCTTGCTTATCCCAGACCGCGGTAGCCCAGGCTAGGGCATTTCCCCTAAGAAGTCCCATGATGTAGGCCACCTTGGCCTTGTCGATGGCATAGGTGAGGGGACACTGGGCGAACACGAGGGAGCACTGGAGGAGGAAGGATTTGCTCCTCCCTAGGTCGCCGGCATAGGGTTCGGCATCCGGGACAAGGACCTCACACTGTGGAGGATTGGGAGGGGAGGCAGTGCTGAGCTGGAGAGCTACTGGGAAGGTGAGGCGGGGCTGGGCATAGCAGGAAGTAAGACAGGAGTGAACAACAGGAAGCACGAGTGGTAAACCTGGGACACGAGGAGACAAAACACGGTGAGCACAGGGAAATAGCACAAGGGAGAATAATGTGGAATACTAATATAACGCAAACGCGAGTACAGCCGGAAGTTACCGCACTGAGAGCCAGAACAATCTGGTGGAGAGTGACTGAGGAACCGGGGTATTTATACACAGCAGGTGAGACCACTGATTCAGCCATGGAGCGCCACGCCCAGGAACGCACACACACACACACACACACACACACACACACACACACACACACACACACACACACACACACACACACACACACACACACACACACACACACACACACACACACACACACACACACACACACACACACACACACACACACACACACACACACACAGAGAGGGAGAGAAAACACTGGAAAAGTGGGAAAGGGGAAGACAGGGAAGATACGCGGAGCTCAACCCGGACCATGACAGATTTAGCAGAGCAGAGTGCAGCAGTAGCAGTAGCAAAGAGTAAATGTAAATGTAGACATAGAGAAAGAGAACCGTAAACTAAGAAAGACAAGTTTGTATAAGTTAAAGACCATACCGTGTTCTGTATCTTGTAGTTTTGGTTTGGTCCTAGTGAATGTATCCAGCTAAGCTAACATATTTTTTGTTTGTCTTCCTGTGCTGGCTTTTATTTATTTATTTTTCGCTAATTCCTTCACTTTCCCTCTTTCAGCACACTGCATGGACAGGTAGTTCTGGACGCATCTCTTTATAAGTACCCTAGGAATATCCCTCTGTCTAGACACGCTAGGTTAGCGGTGTGTGCCACCCCCTGTAATTTTTTGCTTTATTTAGCTTTGGTTAGGCAGGATTAGGAGTTATCTTTTGTTCTTTTGTTTGGCACAGTCTTCGGGTCCACCTTTGGCATTTGAAAGGGTAATGTACATATTTGTGTTTGTTTGATGCTAGCTCTAATCTTTGTATAGTTATCGGTCACCTTTATTTTTTTTATTACAGTAATTTCAACAACAACAATAACATCAACAACATTTCCAACAACAGTAACAACAACAATAATAATTGGGGTACCCAAGGATACTGTAAAGTTAAATGCGAGGAATATAGACAGTAATAAACACAAGAACAGACATAAGATATTCATCACTACCCATACATCTTCCATGCCGGCCACCAATCACAGTGGGTCACCTTTACTTGTATAATTTTGTTTTCTTCCCCTACTACTTTTTGTGTTAATCTCCACTGTACATATTGTAAGATATTTGGGACAGTGCTTGTTAAAAAACGCATGCTGCTAATCTTGCTTTGCCTATCTCCATCCTTTCCCATTCACCAATTCTTACTCATATTACTGCCTCAATATCCCTAGACAAAAATAGGGGCACGTAACATCATGATACACAGAGATACTGTTGTGAACCTTTACTTCAGTGGAGGAATATCAGTAGACACGTGTTTCGAAGACTTCATTTCTTTATTGAAAACAAACATAAGAAAGTAGAAAAACAAATAAAGAAAGGGGCTACCCTACAATTGCACTATCTCAAAACTGAGTTTCTATGCATAGTTTCCATAGAATAGTTTCCATGCATTTTTTTTCTTGTATTTTTTATCCCTCTGAACTAATGTGTTAAACCTAACTAATTAGCTAGCTAGCTACCATCCAACATTGCTTAGCTTAGTGAAAGCACACCAGCCATTACGAGAAATGGTTACATGGGTTGAATTTCAAACAAACTGATTCAGCTTATGGAGTGCTCTGATGTAGATCAGAGAAGATTGACAGGACAGGGGTACTTCAGGGGCCAATCAGATTTCAGCTGTGGCCAGCCAGTGCCCCTCTGGCCCCACCCCTGGATCTGCCAGTGCTTGAAGGAAATGTCAATTCCCTAAATTGACCCAAAAATAACCATTAGAGAACGTTCTGTATAGGTTCTTTTTAAGTTGCCACAAAACAAAAAAACTCCCTGCAACATTTTGGGAAGGTTAGTTTTTGGTTACAAAAATAAAACCTAAAAATAACCATTGGACTACATTCTGTATCGGTTCTCTTTTGGTTGTTACCAATAAACCTCCCTGCAACGTTCCAGGAAGGTTTGTTTTTGTTTACAAAAATAAAATTTGATAAATACATTTATTGTTTGTTATCTATTATATATTATACATATAACTTATAAATAAGTTACTCTGATTACCTGGCTTAGGAATATAAAGAGATGGAACATCAAAAAGTACACTGCTATAAGGAAAAAATAACACTCATAAATGAAAATACAAATGGCTATACATGCCACATTTGCTTTTTTACTTTTCATTTTATTTTTTGTTTAATTTTATTATCATGTTCACTTCATTTCAGTTCACCACTGAATACTTGGGAGCTACCAAGTCTGCCATGGAGAAGGATCCACATTGACTATGCTGGTCTGTGGCAGGTAAGATGTTTTTGATTCTGGTGGATATGTACTCTAAATGGATAGAGGCATTCCCATTGAATAAGTCTACATCCACAGTTACCATTCAGTGTCTGAGACAAAGCTTTTTCCAACACGGAATAACAGAAATAGTGGTGTCATACAATGGTATTCAAGAGTTTATAACCCGAAATGGCATCAAACACATCAACACAGCACCTTACCATGCAGCTTCAAATGGACTGGCTGAAAGGTCAGTGCAAACGTTCAAAAGCCTGATGAAAAAGAGCACAGGAGAGTTCATTGAAACCAAACAAGCGAGAGCTTTATTCAGTTATGGGATTACACCACAATCAACGACTGAAAAACCTCCCACTGAGTTACTGTGTGGGAGGAGACTGAGGTCTACCCTGGATCTCATTCATCCTGACTTTAAATGTCAAGTGCAAAAACAATAATTGAAACAGAAACAGTACCACGACCAACATGCAAAAGAGAGACATTTGGTTGAAGGTGATTATGTGTACACTAAGAACTTTAGTTCAGGGCCTATGTGGATTCCTGGTACAGGTCAGAAAAAGACTGGGCCTGTGTCATGCAAAGTTGCACTGGGTAATGGCCAGGTAGTATGCAGACACATTGATCAGGTGAGGAGCAGACATCTTGCACTTTCAGCTGGACCAACGGTGGTGTTGGAGACATCCTTGCAAATCGTTGATATCAACACCATCTACAGAACCTCCTAATTCTTCAATGGAAAAAGACAGTAGTGTAACACTAACAAGTGGAGATACTACAGAAGTGTCTGTGCCAGAGACTTCACTTGTGGAAGAGAACCTCGAGCTCAGAAGATCTACTAGGATGAGGAAAACACGAAGTTACTTGAAGGATTATACATAGAATAGGGGTGAGTTCCCCAGCCGCAGGGCAAGAATGCACTCTGGAACTCACCGGGACGGAGGTAGTCGACCCGAAGTCCCTAGCTTAAAAGAAATGCCAGTTTATGTTATGGTGAGTGTATTTTGAGATGTGTTTTTGGATAAGAAATGTGTTATATTGGGTCCAGTCAGAAAAAAATTACATATGGAATGTTGATAATGTGACGTCTGACTTAAATTTGGACTAGTGTTATCAGGGGGAGGGGATATAGCAGTGTAAGTGTTATTGGGCCACAATAAGTATGACCAGTAGAGGGCGTTCTTTGGTAAGCAGGTTATGTTCCCGCTGAGCACCAGTAGAGAAGGAGAGTGCCAAGCTTTACTCTTGTGTTCAATTAAGCCAGCCGCTACTGTTGTATTGTGGTACTTAGCGTCTGTGAATAAAAATTGATGTTAATCTCACTTTTCAGTCTCAGTATATTGCAATGTACTAAAACAACGACCAGGGAAAACCATTTTGCTCTCACATTTCTCTTGTCATAAACACTATACTGGAAGACAATGGCACCGTAATCCAAGTGGAAAGACAATATTTAAGCGTCTCACTTTAAGCCTTTCTCCCCCATAGAAAACCATTATAAAGAAAATGTTTAATCTGGCTTAATTTATTAAGACAGTGACATTGGAGGGCCAGATTCAGTATACGACTTATTGATAAAAATATTATTAATAAAACATAGGCTACTATATATAGGCAAGCAGATGAACCCAGAATCTGAAAGTTTCACATTAAGTGTTTTCTTTATAACAGCTGCATACAACATTGTGCCGTAATCACTGGACTGAGAGACCTAAGGACTGAGGAGGAGTTCCAGACCATCTATGAAACAGCCACCAGCCATGCTGATGCAGCAGGTATTGATGTTCTTGATGTCATTCCTGGACATGGATGACGAAGAAAAATCCCTGCAAAGCTGATGCACTGCTCAACTTAAGCAGCTGAAGATCATGAGATACACACTGGAGGAATTTTACACATTTCTGGATGCCTGTTTGCAAGAGCTACAGAAGCAGTTTGAAGGGAAAGAGAACCCAGAGATGCAGATACAGACTAACAAGATCATAAAGTCACTCCATACATTGACAGATGCCTCTAAATGGATGGGTGTGTTGGATGATGAGACAAAGGAAGCTACTCATATCCTCTGCAGCTTTTATGGACTTGAGGAAGAGCAACTGCTGAGGGAAGTCAGTATTTCACTCTGCCTATAGATGCACAGTGAAAAGTGCCAAGGTAATGTTTGAGATTTTCAAAGAAAACCTTTGTTCCCAGCCTTATATCAACTGGTGAAAATATATGCTATGCTACCAGTTTCCACAGCCACAGTGGAGCATTCATTCTCAAAGCTTAAGTTGGTCAAGTCCAGATTGAGGAGTCTCTGTGGTCAGGAAAGGCTGTTTGATTTGCTGCTACTTGGCATAGAGAGGGACATTCCTATTGACAAAAAGGAAGTTATCAACATCTTTAAACAGATGGTTCCCAACAGAAATTTAAAAAGACCAAAAGCCAGTTCACAGTTCAGCAAGCAGTGCTACGGTGAAAATCATCTCTAACCATCATAATTTTCTCTGCATTAATATGTTTCTTCTTTGTGCTTAATCAAGCTATTTATTATTGTGATTGATAGTCTGTCCAGATGCAGTTAGAGTTGGTTTTTATTTCATAATGTTATGATCTAAATTAATTTTATCCTGTAGGATTATTTATTTATTTTTTACTTTTTGTTAAAAAATAAAAAACGAAGTTTATATCATAATTGTGACCACACAGTCTGTTTACATTTTTTTTTTTTTTTACGTTTGAGCCCCTGCCCCTGAGGAGCTCCCTGCACGTCCCTGCTAATAGAAATATTGCGGGATAGCTGAAATCCAGGTCAAGAGCATAAGGGAAAAAAACATTTTTGGAGAATCTTTAACTTTGCTTAAAATCCTGCTTTGCTAAATATTCCCTTGGCATCTGCCAATGTTTCCGTAAATATTTTGCTTGAAACCGGTACTAAAATAGATGCAAGTAGGAAATTATTAGATTGCACTTTATTTCTGCTCATGGATTTCACTTTAAGTGAGAGTAGCGCAAACAGAAATGACGTAGTGGAGTACACAGACCGAACAGACGGATGAAAACAAGGAAGTCGCCAGGAAACGAGTGTTGTGTTTTAATAGTGTTTTAAATTAATTTGTTTTCGACAAAGAACAATGAACAACAAAGGTGAGTTTGTGTAAGTGGTCTTTTTTTATTTTTTTTATTTTTTTTTACACAATTCAAGCATCGACGAGTTAACCACATTATACACTGGTTTTGGAAGGCCATTCTAATGTGGTTTTCGTGGATAGCGAGCTTGTTAGCACACAAACATCTATAAACCGAATAGTATTAACTGTGTTTTCCGTTCACTTCTTAATACGAAAGCGAATTATAACCTAATTGAAAACACCCGTATGGAACTACTTTATTTACGGTTAATTTAATAACGACTAGCCAAAATTCTTGCTAGTGTTGTCGTGAATAAAAAGGTGACCGTGAACCTAGCTAGCTGGCTAATCAAACTCTGACGCTACAGTTAGATAATCAAACTCTGACGCTAGAGTTTTACTTGTATGATGACAGGTTAGGTCATTGTTTTGGTTTTTTGTTTGTTTGTTTGTTTTTGTTTTGTTTTTCTTTACTGCCGATACAATTTATAGTTTGTGGCATTTTCAGGTTTAATCTGATGTAGTTGGGCTGCCAACTCGGTGACATTGCCGGATTTTGATTGCTTTATTTAATTGTTCGCAGTTTAGGATTTAGGCATAATTATATCGATAAATTAAAGGATATTCCCATTAAAGCAAAAACCTTATAACCCTAACTGACCCTGCGCAAATGCAAAACGCAGCCGTAAACTTTTCCTTTGTCATAGGTATAGATGTACTTTATTTTTGACTATATATATATATATATATATATATATATATATATATATATATATATATATAACAAAACGATCATTTTGGGACCTTGTTGAAATGACTATTTACGGGGAAATGCTCTAACTAATTTCTTAAAATGTATATCACTTTAAGCTGCAGTAATAATTTTTTGTCTCTCTATCGCCATCTGTGTTTGAAACATTTACTTGAGGAGTTATATATGTGTGTGTGTGTATGTGTGTGTGTGTGTATATATATATATATATATATATATATATATATATATATATATATATATATATTTTTTTTTTTTTTTTTTTATTTTTTTTTTACGTGGGTTGTGCTTCGGCACTGCTCCAATAATTATGGAATGACCACACTTGGCAGATGCTCACCCAGATTTTTTTACTTCGTAGCAAATAAACAAATCACAGATATGACACAAAACAATTTTTGTTTAATAGCTGAACATTCTGGTTTCAGGGAACATACCTCAAACGAATGAAATTAAATTGTTTAAATTAATGGCATATTTTTTTTCCAGATCAAGTAGAGGAAAAAATATGGAATCACTATTTCATCACAATATTCTCCATCAAGCTGGTTCCAACTTTCTCTAATAGCAGTTGACAGATCAGCTTTGCAGGATGGAGCCTTGTCATGGACCAATTTTAAATTTCCACCATAAATTTTCAATTGGATTGAGATCCCGACTGTTTGCTGGTCATGTCATTGAGTTGAAATGCCTTTCCTGAAGAAAACACTCTTTGCTCTGTCGCAAGATGCATTATCATCCTGAAAAATGACAATCACCACCAATCAATATTTCCTATTGATGGAATGAGAAAAGTGTCCAAAATTTCAATGTACACCTGTGCATTGACTGTTGAGGTCTCCCCTAGTTCTTCACCTGACATGCAACCCCATATCATAAATGAGTGGGGAAATGTGATTTTCTTCAGGCAGTCATCTTTATATGTTTCATTAGAACGGCACCAGACAAAAGTTCCAGCATCATCTCCTTGGCCAGTGCAGATTCGGGATTCATCACTGAATATCACTTTCATCCAATCATCCACACTCCATAATTGCTTCTCTTCAGCCCATTGTAACCTTGTTTTCTTCTGTTTAGGTGTTAGTGCTGTTTTTTGTTTGGCTTTACTATACGTAAATCCCATTTCATTCAGCCTATTTCTTACAGTTGTGTCATAAACATTGACTCCTGTTTCCAACCATTTGTTTTTCATTTGTTTTGTTGTGCATCTACATAGGCATATTGCTTTGAATTTTCCATCCTAACATTTGCCGTGTTCCTTGTATAGCCGTATGTTTTCCTTTTATAACCTTCCCATTTCGTTTATACTTGCACTAAATTTTAGACACAGCTGACTGGGAACAACCAACAACTTTTGCTCCATGTTGGATTTCCTTCTTGAAGGAGTCTTATAATCCTTTCCATTGTTTCAATTGACAACTCTCATTTTGAGGCCATGTTTCCTTTCAATAAGTCCAAGGTTAAGGTCTGTAAGCACTCTTTTGAGGTCTGTAAGCACTCTTAACTGTGGACTAATTTGCATTTTTAGACTTGTGCTGGTATTTGTTTTAGAAATGCAAATTACAAGGTGATTCCATAACTTTTTCCTCAACATTGAGTAGTTCCATAAATTTTTCCTCTACTTGATATGGATAAAAATATCCCATTAATTCAAATAATTTCATTTAACTTGTTTGAGGTATGTTTCACGAAGCCAGAATGTTCAGCTATTAAATTTTGTCATATCTGTGATTTATTTATTTGCTATGAAGTTGGGTGAACATCCAAGTGTGGTGATTCCATCATTTTTGCCAGGGGTCGTAGCTCCAATACTTGACTATGGAGGTGGTGGTGGATACGGTTTTCTTGGAGAAGAGGTGAATTGCACATTGAAGAGCACATTAAGCTCATAAAAACATACTTTAACCAAGTTTTTACAGTTATAGGCCTAAGTGGTTATAGGTACTGTTGTACTATAGTGAACTTCAAGCATTCATGCAACATTTTGGACTGAAATTGCAGTAAAGCAACAACAGAGGACAATAGCAAGTAGCTTAGCATCAAGATAGCTAGCTAATGTTAGTGAGCAGTCTAATGTTGTTGATTACCTTCTCAAAACGCAGATTGGTTTCGTCAGTGTTATACAAGCCCAATTCCAAAAAAGTTGGGATGCTGTGTAAAATGTTAATAAAAACAATGCAATGATTTTCAAATCTCATAAACCCATATGTTATTCACAATAGACCATAGAAAACATATCAAATGTTTACACTGAGGAATTGTACCATTTAAAGGAAAAAATAAAGTAATTTTGAATTTGATGGCCGTAACACATCTCAAAAAATTTGGGACTGGGCAATAAAACGTTGGAAATGTAGGTGTTACTAAAAAGAAACAGCTTGAGGAACATTTTGCAACTAATTAGGTTAATTGGCAACAGGTCAGTAATATGATTGGGTACAGTGAGGGGAAAAAAGTATTTGATCCCCTCTGATTTTGTACGTTTGCCCACTGACAAAGAAATGATCAGTCTATAATTTTAATGGTAGGTGTATTTTAACAGTGAGAGACAGAATAACAACAAAAAAATCCAGAAAAACGCATTTCGAAAAAGTTATAAATTGATTTGCATTTTAATGAGTGAAATAAGTATTTGACCCCTTCGACTTAGTACTTGGTGGCAAAACCCTTGTTGGCAATCACAGAGGTCAGACGTTTCTTGTAGTTGGCCACCAGGTTTGCACACATCTCAGGAGGGATTTTGTCCCACTCCTCTTTGCAGATCCTCTCCAAGTCATTAAGGTCATTTTCAATGCCCTGGCTGAGGGAAGGAGGTTCTCACCCAAGATTTGACGGTACATGGCCCCGTCCATCGTCCCTTTGATGCGGTGCAGTTGTCCTGTCCCCTTAGCAGAAAAACACCCCCAAAGCATAATGTTCCCACCTCCATGTTTGACGGTGAGGATGGTGTTATGACTTGGGGTCATAGGCAGCATTCCTCCTCCTCCAAACACGGCGAGTTGAGTTGATGCCAAAGAGATCTGACCACAACATTTTCACCCAGTTCTCCTCTGAATCATTCAGGCAAACTTCAGACGGGCCTGTACATGTGCTTTCTTGAGCAGGGGGACCTTGCGGGCGCTGCAGGATTTCAGTCCTTCACGGCGTAGTGTGTTACCAATTGTTTTCTTGGTGACTATGGTCCCAGCTGCCTTGAGATCATTAACAAGATCCTCCCGTGTAGTTCTGGGCTGATTCCTCACCGTTCTCATGATCATTGAAACTCCACGAGGTGAGATCTTGCATGGAGCCCCAGACCGAGGGAGACAGTTTCTTCCATTTGCGAATAATCGCACCAACTGTTGTCACCTTCTCACCAAGCTGCTTGGCAATGATCTTGTAGCCCATTCCAGCCTTGTGTAGGTCTACAATCTTGTCCCTGACATCCTTGGACAGCTCTTTGGTCTTGGCCATGATGGAGAGTTTGGAATCCGATTGATTGATTGCTTCTGTGGACAGGTGTCTTTTATACAGGTAACAAACTGAGATTAGGAGCACTCCCTTTAAGAGAGTGCTCCTAATCTCAGCTCATTACCTGTGTAAAAGACACCTGGGAGCCAGAAATCTTGCTGATTGATAGGGGATCAAATACTTATTTCCCTCATTAAAATGCAAATCAATTTATAACTTTTTTGAAATGCGTTTTTCTGGATTTTTTTTGTTATTCTGTCTCTCACTGTTAAAATACACCTACCATTAAAATTATAGACTGATCATTTCTTTGTCAGTGGGCAAACGTACAAAATCAACAGGGGATCAAATACTTTTTTCCCCCCACTGTATAAAAAGAATATCTTAGAGAGGCAGAGTCTCTCAGAAGTAAAGATGGGATAGAATCTGGATGGAAGCATATGTTGCTCTAAAACCTGTATATACCTTTCAGCATTGATGGTGCCTTTCCAGATGTGCAGGCTGCCCATTCCATAGGCACTAATGCACCCCCATACCATCAGAGATGCAGGCTTTTGAACTGAGTGCTGATAAAAAATCAGGATGGTCCCTCTCCTCTTTAGTCCTCTTTTAGTTTAGAGGACGCGGCGTACATCGTTTCCAAAAAGAATTTCGATTCGTCTGACCACAGAACAGTTTTCCACTTTTCCACGTCCATTTTAAATGAGCTTTGGCCCAGAGAAGACGGCGGCGTTTCTGGATCATGTTCACATATGGCTTCTTCTTTGCATGATACAGCTTTAACCAGCATTTTTGGATGGCACGGTGAACTGTGTTCACAGACAATGAGTTCTGGAGGTGTTTCTCAGCCCATGCAGTGATTTTCATTACAGAATCATGCCTGTTTTTAATGCAGTGCCGTCTGAGAGCCCGAGGATTGCAGGCATGCAATGTTGATTTTCACCCTTGTCCCTTGCGCAGAGATTTCTCCAGCTTCTCGGAATCTTTTGATAGTATGTACTGTAGATGATGAGATATTCATAGTCTTTGCAATTTTACGTTGAGGAACATTATTCTGAAATTGCCCATCTTTACTTTTGAAAGACTCTGCCTCTCGAAGATACTTTTTTTATACCAAGTCACGTTACTTACCTGTTGCCAATTAACCCCCCCCCCTTAAAATAATCACATTTTGTTGCTTTTCAGCCTGAAATGAAGATGGACACAGTTTTTGTTTTATCCAGCTGTATTTACTCAGTGCAACTTATAACATCCAAGTGAAAGAACACCAACATATCAGTAAAATAAATAAATAAATAAAAACAGAATCACTGAGTTGGAAAAAGGATCACCCCCCATTTTGTTGACCCACCTTTTGCTTTAATTACAGCCTTTAGTCTGTTGGGATACGTCTCTACTAACTTTGGACATCTAGACTTTGCAATATTTGCCCACTCTTCTTTGCAGAACTGCTCAAGTTCAGTTAAATTTGAAGTTGACTGTTTGTGGACTGCAGTCTTCAAGTCATTCCACAGATTTTCAGTGGGGTTTAAGTCTGGGCTTTGACTAGGCCATGCAAGGACATAGGGACCTTTTTCTCCTTCAACCACTGTGTGGTCAGTTTTGCTGTGTGCTTTGGGTCATTGTCATGTTGGAAAGTAAACTTTCTTCCCACTGACAACTTTCTGGCAGAGGGCAGCAGATTTTCCTCAAAACTTTGACGGTATTTTGCCCCATCCATTTTTCCTTCTATCCTGACAAGTGCTCCAATCCCTGCTGCAGAGAAACGCCCCCATAACAGGATATTACCACCTCCATGCTTTACTGTAGGAATGGTGTTATTTGGATGGTGAGTAATCCAAAGTAATACCATGAAATCAGTATACCGCTGCAACCCTAGTGGGATGCTTCATTCATAATGCAGAAGTAAATTTGACTGTGAAGTCAAAAAGGAAGTAAGGCCATTTCTCAGAAATGCTTTTTGACACAAAATCTGGCACATAGCCTATGTTTAGCAACATGACCTGATATTAACAAACAAGCTTTGAGATCATTTGCAACTTTGTGGGGCTACTGAAAACAGTAAGTGAGGCAATAGCTCAGCAACAGCTTGACATATTGCCATCAAATTAATTATGACAGTCCCAACAGCTTCTGGTCTGTGTCCATCACTAAGGGGTGGGGCCAGAAGTGCTTGGACCCTTAATCACTGCTTACAGCTATATTTTTTTGTTTATCAGTCTCTTTGATTTCTGTTTTCAGTCTCACAAAAAATCTCTGTGAATTTATTTTTTCCATTTTTGGTGACTAAAACTAATTATAGGAGTCTCCAGGCTAATCCGTGAACGTTGGCAACCCTAGATATACTAAACACATGAGCATGTTGGCTCGTTTCTAGTCTACAGTTTCTGCCTTGGCTGTTTGCAAAATAAATGGCAGAAACAAGTGTAATATCATTTGTCACACTGATATCCATGAGCATACCCACTGATTTTACTACTGTAGGTCTTTCAGTCCATACATGGAATATGTTCAGTGCTCGAGTTGGCATAGTCAACAACAATTTAGACAGCTTCTATTTTAGCTTTTATCCCAGTCTTTAATTAACAATTAATTATAAATTATACATTTATCATTATATTATCAATCAAATGTCTTCAATACAGCACAGAATTGTGGTGTCTGCTGTTACTAAAATCCATGCCTGATTGTGTCCATGCAGGGTCATATCCACAACAGACTGTGTATCCTCAGCAGAGCACAGCACCCATATACCCTCCTGCTATGCAAGTGCCACCACCCCAGGTACCCCCATACACAGATGCCCCTCCTGCCTATTCTGAGGTAAGAAACAATCAGAACTTGACACCAGCAGTGTGGATGGGGATGTCTCTACCACCACCACCACTACAAGAAGTCTAGTCCTTTTTGTTACAAATTTGTATGCCTGAAATACCCTTAAATTAAACAAGGAGGAAGGAAAAACTATTTCAGACATTTGACCTTGCTGTGACCTTGACCCTATTTGGCTCAATTTAAAAATCTAATCAGTTGATCTGCTGGTTACAGTGATCATTCCATATAAACATTTACCTAATCGTTCTTGAGATATCGCTCTAACGAGAATTTTGGACACAAGGACTGATGGACAACCCAGAAACATAAAAATACAATCATGGCCAAATTAGATAACCTACGCAGGTGATTGTTGGGTAAATGACTCTATACTGAGCTTATATTGTCATAGGTGCCAAAATCTAGTAAGACTAGGCCTATTTATTAAATAAGAATGTGTTCAAACTTGAGCATAATAAAAATAAAAATAAAAAAACAGCAGTTGGCACATGGTTTTGATAAAATACTGACAGGAAGGAGTAATTGTTATTAAAATATTCTAGGGGTTTCCCTAACTGATTAATACTTGCTCACTCATGTCATTTATTGTCATATTGGAAAAAGATACATTGCATTCTGTAATTATGATGCAGTGAAATGTTTCTATTTATCTCTTAGGGTGTGTGAGTCATTTGAATAAATAGCTTAATTATGAATTTGGCATCTTTCTTTTTCCTCTACAGATCTATCAGCCAAGGTATATGCACCCACCCCAGGTTACTGGGCAGCTACCTCCAATAACCACTGCATACCCTGCGACTCAGATGTTTGTGCCCATGCCTCAGACTGTGCCCGTTGGCGCAATGACCCCTAATGTTCCCATGGGTTACTACCCCATGGGACCTGTGTATCCTCCAGGCTCCACAGTACTAGTGGAAGGGGGATTTGATGCTGGAGCTCGATTTGGCCCTGGCAGCAATGCTTCCATACCTGTGAGTATGCCCACTATATAAATTTCTCATAAGAAAATGAAAACCGAAATGAAATGAATGACAAACCACACTGTATCATGTTTGCAATTATGAATAAATGATGGTTATGTAAATTTCTCACATAGTACATTAATTGTGTAAAGTAAGCCATCTCACAATGTTCCAGTAATATTTAATGTAATACTTTGGTTCTTTCACATATAAATTCTGTGTCCTAGCACTGTTCACAATTATCCCGAACTTTTATATATGCTGTTTTACAAGGCTATAATGGTACCTCATTTGCTTGTTCCGTTCAAAATACCAGCCCCCTCCTCCTGGACATGCTCCAAATGCAGCGCAGCTGGCAGCAATGCAGGGTGCAAATGTGGTGATGACACAGCGCAAGAGCAACTTCTTCATGGGTGGTTCAGGAGGGGGTTACACTATTTGGTAACAGTGAGAAGGACCTGATTGGACCTTGACCTTTCCCCTTGTATGGTGTTCTCTTTCTTTCCCTCTCTCCTGCCTCACCAGAGGCAGCTTGGCTATGCCATGATAGTGATACAAAAGAATGTAACGTTTTATAGTCCCCACTCACAGTACAGTACTTTGTTGATGTCTTTCAGTTTAAAATACATGATAAAATATTGCAAACTCCTACTTTTAGACCATGATTTCTTATGGTTGGAAAACAGAATAACATTTATTTTCAGCTTATTTCTATCTGTGTGGCAGATAATTTATTAAATGTTCCTTTTTTTTCACTGATTTTTCATGATGTTTAACAACCTACCACACCCTTACTATTACTGATCTTAAGTTAGCTCTGCCCTACTATCATTTATTTACAAATTATACCCATTAAAATGGCTTCTAATAATATTTTTATTTAATAGCATACAATAACAGCAGTTATATAGTAGAATATTTTACACATTCTAATTTACAACAGAGTACTGTACTGTACTTTTGGGAAAGAGTAGATAAATATAATTGGGTATTGATATTGAGCACTGCAACTTTAACATTTACAGATTAAAATGTGGTTAATAAGCCCTCATATTTGATTCAGAACATTGGTTGGCGTTTTAATTATTTCCACATCGTGTCGGATACCCAGAACTGTATATATTGCTGTGTTTAGTTTAATGAAACAACAGTTTACTTTTCACAAAGGGTTTGTGTGTCAAATTAATTTCTTTAGCATTATTCTCAAAGTTTAATAAATTAGAAGTTTAGAGTTTGGGGATTGGGGGTTTCTCTAGCGAACATTTAAATGTATAACCAAGGAGCTGGTTGTACCAAAGATCCAGATTAGAATGCACTAAAAGCTTTTAATGTGACTTGGAAATTCTTCTCTGAATGCATATATGATAAATTAATAAATGATGCGTAGAAACATATCGATAACTGCATCATGATGGTTCTGCATGCTTTTTGCACTTTTATTCAAATCTATTTTGTTTTAATAAAGATTTATCAGTGGTAATTTTTAGAAATACTACACATTAATTTATGTGCACTGTCAACCATCTCTGAGACTTTTTGAAACTTTTTTTTGTACTCATGCTTTATACATGCAAATACAGTGTCCGTCATTAAATTTGTTGTGTGATTGCTTTTTCAAATTTGTTATACATGCCTTCCATGAAAAGACTTACAAATTCTTAGATGGTATTCTGATCTGTTTTTTGTCTCTATTGGGTTGACCCAATTGATTCTAACAGACTGTAAGTGAAAAGCAACACTCCAAATGTTAAACTCAAGAAAGGGACTTTTTATCTTTTGTTCTATAATGGTATAATTTTATTTCTACCGAATCACCACCATAGAAATCGTAATGTTCTGACCATTGACCCCACCCAGAACATTGAACTAATGTGCATTTATAGCAGGAAACCTGTTTTATGCACAAAAATCTCAAATTTTCACTAGCTGTTCAACTGCTTGTACTGTGAAATTATGTATTGAACTTTAACTTGTGTTCATTTAGCTTATTATACAGACCCCTTCATGTTTAATGTTATTCATTTCAGTTTTGTCCCTGAAACTTATCTTTAACAGCAGCACCACTGGGTATCCGACAGTAGCTTCAGAACATGTTGACAAATATTTTACTCTCAAATATAGCCATCATTTTAATGAGGTACAAGCTTAAACAGCCTAAAAGAGGGTGAAGGTTTCAGACCTGCATGTTATCATAATTAGCATTGGATAGGTATTTATGCAACATACCAGGATCACCACTACCCCATACTAGCGACTTGCAGTGTGCATTTATGGATTCTAATATAGAAATATAACAACGTTTGATAAACAACTAGAGTTCAGGGATTTTTTTTTCTAATTAGTTGGGTTATATTTAATATTTTAAAAAGGTAAAGATCTGCAATACCAGTAAGTTTTTTTTTGTTTGTTTGTTTTTGTTTTTTTTAAACTAAACCTAATTAACAATAAAGGCTATTTTGGAAATTTAAAAAGAAATTCTATAATGTTATTTTTTGACTCAGTGATTTGATATTCATCTAAAATGTGATATACTGCATGCTCCTCAGGACAGCAGACATCAATATTTCCTGTAAGTATATGGAGGCAGTAGGAAATATCACCAACATACACTCACCATCCACTTTAATAGGAACACATGTACACCTCCATATTTATGATGTTATCCAAACAGTCGATCATGTCGCAGCAGCACAATGCATAAAATCATGCAGATATAGGTCAAGAGCTTCAGTTAATGTTCACATCAAAATGGGAGTAAATGTGATCTCAGTGACTTTAACCATGGTTGGTACCAGATGGGCTGGTTTGAGTATTTCAGATACTGCTGATCTCCTGGGAATTTCACACACAACAGTCTCTAGACTTTACAGGGAATGGTGCAAAAAAAAAAAATACATCTTGTGAGTGGAGGGTCTGTGGGTTGAAACAATGACCAAACTGGTCTGAGCTTATAGGATGTCTATAGTAACTCAAATAAGCACTCTTTACAACTGTGGTGAGCAGAAAAGCATCTCAGGATACATACCACATCAAACCTTGAGGTGGATGGGCTACAACAGCAGAAGACCACAACAGGTTCCAGTCCTGTCAGACAAGAACAGGGATCTGAGGCTATCATGGGCACAGACTCACTGAAACTGGACAGTTGGAAAAAGACCAGATGATTTTTTTTTTCTTCTCTAATCTTCAACTCTCCAGTTTGGGTGAGCCTGTTGGAGATCATTTTAAATCCCTTGCCAGACTCAGGCATCCACAATGTTTTTTTTGAAGGCCATACAGAACTCTTTAGATCTTGGCATGATGACATCACACCTCAATAGCAAAGGGAATGCCAGATACTCGACATGAGAGGTATAAATAAGACAGGCTCCACCTGCACTCCCTAAGCAGGTTCAAATCATTGGCACCCAATCTTGAACACCTGATTCTAATTTTATGGATTTTAAGGTGTGACAATTGTACTTACTCTTTCCATGTTACTGATCTGTTTTTTTGTTAATTTAAATTGTGAAAATGACTATCAAATGACGCACAATTGACATTTTGTAGAGAATATCACCTTTATTAATAGGCACTGTTTCAATGAGGATCAAATGTTTGCTTGTCCAAATGTGTAAAAAAAAAAAAAAATTCCACAAATTTCCATAGGGTGTACTTATTTTTTCACATGACTATATATACACAGGTGCATCTCAAAAAATTAGAATATCATGGAAAAGTTAATTTTTTTCAGTAATTTAATTTAAAAAGTGGAACTTTCATATATTCTAGATTCATTACACATAAAGTGAAATATTGCAAGCCTTTTTTGTTTTAATCTTGATGATTACGGTTTACAGCTCATGGGAATCAAAATCCAGTATCTCAAAATATTAGAATAAAGAATTTATAATACAGAAATGTCGACCTTCTGAAAAGTATGTTAATTTATGCACTCAATACTTGGTCAGGGCTCCTTTTGCACGAATTACTGCATCAGTGTGGTGTGGCATGGAGGCAATCAGCCTGTGGCACTGCTGAGGTGTTATGGAAGCCCAGGTTGCTTTGATAGCGGCCTTCAGCTCATCTGTATTGTTGGGTCTGGTGTCTCTCATCTTTCTCTTGACAAAATTCAGGTCAGGCGAGTTGGCTGGCCAATCAAGCACAGTAATACCATGGCCAGCAAACCAGTTACTAGTAGTTTTGGCTCTGTGGGCAGGTGACAACTCCTGTTGGAAAAGGAAATCAGCATCTCCATAAAGCTTGTCAGCAGATTGAAGCATGAAGTGCTCTAAAATCTCCTGGTAAACGCTGCATTGACTCTCGACTTGAGAAAACACAGTGCACCAACACCAGCAGATGACATGCCACCCCAAATCATCACTGACTGTGGAAACTTCACACTGGGCTTCAAGCAACTTGGATTCTGTGCCTCTCCACTCTTCCTCCAGACAAATGTGAGCCAAAATCATCACAATTAAAAGAACCAAAGACTTAAACTACTTCAGTCTGTGTGCATTGAATTTATTTAATACACGAGTTTCACAATTTGAGTTGAATTACTGAAATAAATGAACTTTTCCATGACATTCTAATTTATTGAGATGCACCTGTGTGTGTGTGTGTATATATATATATATATATATATATATATATATATGATGTATGTATGTTTTGTGTGGTGAAAGAAAGGATCTGCTTATGATCCAAAACTGGCTTTTACTCTATCTGAGATCCAGACCCAGAGAACTCGGTGGCGTTTCTGCATAGAGTTGATGTGTGGCTTCCTCCTTGCGTAATAGAGTTTCGGGTTGCATTTCTGGATGCAGCGGCGGACTGTTTTAAGTGACAATTAGTTTTAAGTGACAATTAGTGAAAACTGTGTTAAGTTTTCCGAAGTACTCCCGAGCCCATGTGGTTATACAACCCCAATTCCAAAATGCTGTGTAAAATGTAAATAAAAACAGAATGCAATAATTTGCAAATCTCATAAACCCATATGTTATTCACAATAGAACATAGAAAACTGAGTTTAAATTTCTAATGTTTAAACTGAGTAAAAGTACCATTTTAAGAAAAAAAGAAGGTAATTTTGAATTTGATGGCTGCAACACACCTCAAAATAGTTGGGACGGGGCAACAAAAGTCTGGAAAAGTAAGTGTTACTAAAAAGAAACAGCTGGAGGCTAACTGGCAACAGGTCAGTAACATGATTAGGTATAAAAAGAGTATCTTAGACAGACAGAGTCTTTCAATAGTAAAGATGGGCAGAGGTTCACCAATCTGCGAAAAACTGCGTCTACAAATTGTGTAACAATGTAAAATTGTGAAGACTATGAATATCTCATCATCTACAGTACATAAAAAGACATGTACAGTAATCATCAAAAGATTCCGAGAAGCTGGAGAAATCTCTGTGCGCAAGGGACAAGGGTGAAAATCAATATTGCATGCCGGATGGAAATCACTATGTAATGGAAATCACTGCATGGGCTCAGAAACACCTCCAGAACTCATTGTCTGTGAACACAGTTCGCCATGCCATCCGCAAATGCTGGTTAAATATCTATCATGCAAAGAAGAAGCCATATGTGAACATGATCCAAAAACACCACCATCTTCTCTGGGCCAAAGCTCATTTAAAATAGACTGAGGTAAAGTGGAAAATTGTTCTGTGGTCAGACAATCAAAATTTGAAATTCTTTTTGGAAACCATGTACACCGCGTCCTCTAAACTAAAAGAGGACTAAAGAGGAGAGGGACCATCAGGCTTTTTTTATCAGCGCTCAGTTCAAAAGCCTGCATCTTTGATGGTATGGGGGTGTATTAGTGCCAATGGAATGGGCAGCTTGCACATCTGGAAAGGCCCCATCCATGCTGAAAGGTATATACAGGTTTTAGAGCAACATATGCTTCTATCCAGATTCCATCCCATCTTTACTTTTGAGAGACTCTGCCTCTCTACGGTACTCTTTTTATACCCAATCATGTTACTGACCTGTTGCCAATTAACCTAACTAGTTGAAAAATGTTCCTCCAGCTGTTTCTTTTTAGTAACAGCCTTTTGTTGCCCCCGTCCCAACTTTTTTGAGATGTGTTGCGGCCATCAAATTCAAAATTACCTTATTTTTTTCTTAAAATTGTACATTTGCTCAGTTTAAACATTTGATATGTTTTCTATGTTCTATTGTGAATAACATATGGGTTTATGAGATTTGCAGATCATTCTGTTTTTATTCACATTTTACACAGCGTCCCAACTTTTTTGGAATTGGGGTTGTATTTATCACAGTACCATGATGATTTCTCAGGCAATGCTGCCTGAGGGCTCAAAGGTCACGCAAATTCAACAGTGGTTTCCAGCCTTGCCCTTTACGCGATGAGATTTCTCCGGATTCCCTGAATCTTCTCACAATATTATGCACTGTAGATGGTGAAAGACCTCAATTCTTTGCAATCTTGCATTGAGCAATGTTCTTTTTGAACTGACTGACAATTCTTTCATGAAGTTTGGCATAAAGTGGTGAGCCATGACCCATCCTTGTTTGCAAAGGCTGAGCTTTTGGTGAATGCTCCTTTTATGCCCAATCCTGATACCCTCCTCTGTTACCAATTAACCTGATCCTCCAAAATGGTGTTACTTGAATATTCTATAAACTTTTCAGTGTTATTTTGCCTCTGTCCCAACTTTTTTTGTGTTGAAGGCATCAGATTCTAAATGTGTTTATATTTACAAGTTGGTCAGTGAAAACATTGAATATCTTTTCTTTGTACCCTTGCCAGTTAATTAAAGTTTCAAGAGACTTGACAAATTACAGATTTTTCTTTTTATTGCATTTTAGAAAAAATCCCAACTTTTATGGAAACGGAGTTAGTAGATGTAAATATAAAGAAATGAAAACTGAAATTCTCATCCATCATATTCATCTTTTGATCTCAAACCCAAATGTCTTCAGTGTATAGCAAAAACAAAAGAATTGGCCTTGCTGTTCCAATACATCAGTCCAGAGGGGACTGTCATGTATGTATTTTATATACGCACACATATATACACAGTGGGGTCCAAAAGTCTGAGACACATTGAAAAGTTGGGATTATATAATAAACAGGAGCTTTCAGAATTTGTTTTATATTTAAAACAAAGAAAGTAAATGTTCAATCTCTTGAATATTTAATATTTAAGATGTTGTACTATTTCAGATTACTATTTAAACGTAAGCAAATTTGTGATATTGACCATGTTAACTGCTTCACACAAAAGGTTAGATTTTCCTCATGCCTAATCTCTTCTATTGAAGCATGTGTTCAAATCACACTTCAATGGATATGATCTAAAATGGATCATAAGTTTTTGCACACAGATGGTGGTACAAAGAAAAGACATTCAATGTTTTCACTGACCAACTTGTAAATATAAACAAATTTAGAATTTGATGCCTTCAACACACAAAAAAAGTTGTGACAAAGCAAATAATAAGTAAGTCTGAAATTCATGTAAATAGTTCAAAGACTCTGCTTTTCACTTAGTTTGTTGTCAGTAACAGTGGTGGATGAAGTACTTGCAAGCCACACTTGAGTAAAAGTACAGATTTCTTGTACAGAAAATGATGGATAGAAGTTAAATTCACCTTTTAGAATATTACTTGTGTAAAAGTCTTAAAGTATCTGATATTTATTGTACTTAAGTATGAAAAGTATTTTATGTTAAATGTACTTAAGTATTAAAAGTAAAAGTACAAGTAAATGCTGTTAATACAAAAAGTTTATTCTTTTTAAGCATGTACACCACCTTAAAAATGGGGCCTACAAAATAAAGTCTTCAAACTGAAGCTCTCAAAAGGAACAAAGAGCTCAGTCTCTAGCAGCTTTGTCAGGGGCATCATGTCATTCAGTTTGCCAAATTGCAAAACTCACCATATGGCTGGCCATCTGTCTTTTGCAGTATGACAGAACTTTAATATACTTTACAGTTTGAGCAACAAGTGTGTCACTCTCTCACCACGTCTGTCACTCACTCTCTCGGTTTCTCCAGAGCCCATCTACTAGGCCTATTAGAAATCACAATTGAACTCTCTCTCGCTCTCTCTAAAAAATATATTTAAAAATCGCAGGCGTCAGGGAGCCGCTATTAAAATGCGGGAGACTCCCAGAACTTCCGGGAGAGTTTGGCTGTCTGCTAATAACTAACATAGTCACTATTGTTGAGTGGAACTCCTAGGCTTGAGTGGAAACTGAAACTTAACCGCGGCTTTGAGAGCACTTGTTTGTGTAATGGGATTTAACCAGTGATCTAACTTGCAAACACCAGACCACTGATTTGTCAAATCTGCTTGCTTGCGGTCTGCGTTCTTCCGATTTTATTTTGTAGTAACGAAGATGCTTTGGGAAATGTATCGGAGTAAAAGTATACATTTTATTTAGGAAATGTAGTGGAGTAAAAGTGAAAGTTGACAGAAATATAAAAACTCAAGTAAAGTACAGATTCTCCCAAAAATACTTAAGCACCACTGGTCAGTAATGTAATTTTTTTAACGAAAAACTGATGTATTAAATAAGAAAAACAAAAACAAAATAGAAGCATTTTCACTAGTGGTCTCAGACGTTTGGACGCTACTGTGTGTATCTTTAAATATTTTAGAAGAAAGAGTAACAAAAAAACTCTTCCTCTCACTGATGTTCTACTGGCCTAGCAGTCTCGTTAAGGAAAATTTAAAGTTTGCCTAAAGCAGCATCAATTCAGCCTTACCTTCATACTGATGTGCGATAAAGCAGCAGGCACCCATTCATTTTCTATATACAGTCATAACACAGAGCCGTTATTTCAGCACACTGGCACAGTGGCAAGTAACAATTTGAACTGAAATGTTCTCAATTCTATGCAAATTAGGTATGGCGCGATAAAGTGACAAATCCAAACGACAGTTCCCCACTTCCAACTTTAGTTCCTACCCGCAATTAGTTCCCACAAGAGAAAAACTAAAAGTGACAAGTCATTTGCTGGTTTGAAAGTAGGGTAAGCTACATAAGAAAAATTCTGAGCCTACAGCATGTATGCCAGCAATTGTAAAAAAACATCACCTGCCTTGTGGACAGAAACGTTTGAGAGTGGTGGTGGTGTGCACTCATAAGTCAAACGTGACTTTGGTCACTCAACTAATTTGTGTATTTAACAGATGTGGCAGTTCCATTGCATCTCACCACAAACAGAAGGTGTCAGGTACACAAGTAAATCTGTTACACATGATTCACTATTTGACCAGCTGCTTCTGATACATCAATATGCATCATGTTAATAAATCCCCAAAACACCAAAGCAAACATCATCATTAATTCAGTGTAAACTCCTTAGCACAGTCCCCTCAGTGGCTGTGCTCCCACAGCCAAGGCACCATCAATCTTCTCAGCAAAAAAATATAAATGTCAATACATATTCAACATAACCTTCACTGCCAACTCATCCATGGCAGTCTGCATTATTTTAAATGAAGTACTCCTTGTTTTCAGTGACTGTGTCATGGTAGACTTGGTCTGGGTTCACACCTGGCGCAGCCTCTCCTGTTGTCCTATAGATGCCTTTGTTGTGACACAGGTAGCGATACAACAGGTACACCAAGCCAGCCAGTGTACACAAGACCAGCAGAATCACCACTAAAACAAACACACAGAGTCATACAAAAAACTAAACTGAAAGAATGCAGACACTTTGTGGTATAACTTAATGTGGATTAAAAAAATAGAGATAAAATACACAAGGAACATAACTTTCTGCCAAATTAATTTATCACAGAGCATGTCAAGTTCGCGTTTTTTTTTTTTTTTTTTCATTCTTACAAACTTTGGTACACTGACCATTTTCTGTGTACAGTCCTAGATAAGACTAGTTAAGCCAATTCAAGTAGTTTTCCACAGAAAAGCACAAAAAAACACCCCAAGTTGCAAATTTTGAAAAACACAGCAGCAAAATCAAACATTATTGGCCACAACATTCACAAAAAAAAAAAAAAAAAAAAAAAAAAAAAACTCTGCGAAATCTTGTACAGACTTGTCAATCTTGTACAATCTTGTCACATAAGATTAAAAACTGACACTACAAAACAAACACGGCTGCAGGGGAGCCACTAACAATATTCTAAACAACATGCCTAACAATTTTTTAAAATGTAAGAAGACAAACATTCAAATGTTCACGTTTCATTAGATATACAAAATCAAACAAAAAAAATATGACGTTTGTCCAGAGAAGTAACTCACCTCCTAAGACAGCAGAGTCTCTATGGTTTGGGGCCACAGTTGTTGGCAACATTTCTGTTAATTAAGAGGAAGGGGAAATGTCAATGATATAGAACCTGCACATGTAGATTTGGAATTACAAGGAATTTTAGTACAGGGTAATCAGTTTGGCATCATGACACAGTAATCAAATTACTGCCCTTAATTTCTTTAACAATAACCCAGCTAACAATTTTTGGTTCCCAGAAAATTCCGTGAACGTTAGCTTTCGGTTCCCAGAACATACATTTTTAAGGATTGTTTTTGGTTTGCCAGAAAATTTTTCTTTATGGAAATAAAACATTGTTTTAGGTTTGCAGAATGTTCTCTTAAACGTTCCCATAAAGGTCTCTTAACATTCTGCTAACGTTCCCCTAACCTCAATTTTCATCATTTATTTTAAATATTCATACATTCATGCATCATTAAGCATAAATAAAATATATCGTTCTATATAAATAAATAATCAGCACACAATCCATGTTTTTACTGAGCCATTGTTTACATAAAATAACAAGCCATGAATCTAGAAAGATTCAAAACAGTAATCATCATTTACTGATTACAGCAGCTCCTGTCTCAAGAGGCATTATATCTTACTTATTTTACCTATATTATGTTTTACTACTTACGTATCTGGGACATTTAGTTTCTTCAACTCTTTTTTTCTTACTTCTAAGTTTTAGTCTGTTTTAGCATATAGTTTTTTATTTATCATGCACTCTACACTCCGAATGGAAAACCACGGGCAGAAAGCAGGTCGCTTCATGTACACACGTGATTAGCTGCTGGCATTCTGAAGATCTGTGCCACGCTCTGGAATGCAGTTTAACATTTCTCAAGAACTGCTGAGATTGTACAGAGGAGGCAGCGCTGGATCCAAAACAAAGCAAAGAGGAGACGGTACAAGCCCTTCATTCCCTCGATCATCATGGGGAATGTTTGGTCTCTTGGCAATAAAATTGATGAGTTCAACGCACTGATTGGGATGCAGAGGGAGTATCGGGAATGCAGTGTGATTTGTTTCACTGAGACATGGCTGCACGAGGATATCCCGGACTCGAATGCTTCTATCCCAGGATTTCAGGCCATGAGAGCAGACAGAGACGTGAACTGAGTGGTAAGAGGAAAGGTGGAGGGGTCATACTGTTTGTAAATAACTGGTGTAATCCGGTACATGTTATCATGAAGGAGCGTCACTGTTGCCCAAATGTTGAATTGCTGGCTGTTGGTTTACAGCTTGCCATTGTGGTTATTGTTTACATCCCACCGGCAGCCAAAACAGAAGCGGCATGTGACGTCATACACTCGGCTATCGCAAGACTCCAGACTCGGCATCTTTCATTGTCACTTCTGGGGATTTTAATCGTGTGTCACTCTCCACTACATTATCAAAGTCTCACCAGTTTGTCAACTGTGTTACCAGAGAGAACAGAACACTGGATCTCCTGTATGCAAGTGTGAAGGGTGCATACACTTCCTCTGCACTGCCCCCACTGGGAAGATCTGACCACAACCTGGTTCTACCGACACCCACATACAGACCTGTTGTCTTAAAGCAGTCTGTGACAAAGAAGACCATAAGAAGATGGTCAGTCAGAGGAGGCTCTGAAGTTAGATGATAACTACATGATTGCGGGCGGCTCAGGTGGTAGACATTAACAACATGACGGACTGCATAATGGACTAGATCAATTTCTGCACAGACACTATAGTTCCTGTCAGGAGGGTGTGTTGTTCTCAAACCCTGGATAACCAAGGACCTGAAGGAGCTATTGAACAAAAAGAAGCAGACTTCAGGAAGAAGGACAAGGAACAGATGAGGAGGGAGCAGAAGGAGTTGAAGGTGAGACTAAGGGAGAACAAAGAAGCTTACAGAAGAAAGCTTGAGGGTAGGAGCAGAAGGAGTTGAAGGTGAGACTAAGGGAGAACAAAGAAGCTTACAAAAGAAAGCTGGAGGGTAGGCTTCAGCAGAACAATACAATGGAGGTGTGAGCTGGCATGAAGCAGATCACCGGCTTCAAGGCAAAACCACAACCTCTGGGGGCAATCTAGAATGCACCACCGAGCTGAATTTGTTCTTCAATAGGTTCAGCACGACGGCCTCTCACATTATATCCTCCACTCCCTCACCACTCTTTCCCAACTCCCCACAAGATCAATCATCTTTCCCCACCCTGTCATCCAATTCTTCCCTGCTCATCTCAAAACCATTCACCCCCCTCATCACACAGAATTCTTCAGAGGACTCACACCCCTACCTTCCCCAATCACCCCCTCTCAATCAATGGCCATTCTCAGTGGAATCACTACTTGTTCACAATGAAAAATGCAGCAGCCATTACAAGATGCGGTAGAAAGAAACGGTTACATGGGTTGAATTTCAAACAAACAGACTCCGCTGATGCAGTGTTCTGACGTAGATCAGTGATGATTGACAGGACAGGAGCACTTCAGGGGCCAATCAGATTTTAGCTGGGGCTGGCCAGTGCCTCTCTGGCCCCACCCCTGGATCTGCCAGTGCTCCAAGGAAATAACCTTTAGAGGACGTTCTGTAAAGGTTCTCTTTAGACTGTCAAAAAAAAAAAAAAAAAAAAAAAAAAAAAAAAAAAAAAAAAAAAAACCCTCACTGAAACGTTCTGGGAAGGTTAGTTTTTGATTACATATTGAGAACGTTTCTAGAACATTATTGGTTCATTATTTGGTTCCCCCCAAAAAATAACCAAACTGGAACCATATGCTAACGTTAGGGGAACGTTCTGAGTTTGCTGGGAATGGCTAAAATGCCTAAGTGTATTATGGAAACACACATGGTGTTGCTTCATATTAAAGTATTTCAGTGTCCAATTTAATGCATATTCCTATAATGGGCGGTACTGTCAATGAGGGACAATGTTACACGAATGTGTTCGTGCGTTTATTTTCCTCAAAATGATAAGTAACTTACGTTTAGGAGGTGATGTGGTAGCCATGATGAAAAGCGTTAACACCTAAACCTATACAAAGAAGCAACATAAGTAACATGGAATTAACTTCAGTGAAATCGAACATTTTAAAGTAAATATAACGATTTCCAATTTCCGTAGGTATTGTTACAAGGAAAACGTGTCTTATACTGCAGAAAATATTACGCTGTTACTTGCTAAAGTAGGACTCGTTTCACTTAACATTATGAATGAACTGGCTAGCTAACAGCCAACTTTGTTTCTCTTTACGTCTTTCAGACCAACCGAAACTCAAAATATGCAGCTGCAATACTAATTCATATCGAATGCAACAGTGCACAGACCATTACGTTACAAATTAATTTCGAAGGAATGGCGTATTAGTTTGCGAGTAACAAAATATCTCACTTCCTCGTAATTACAAGAACAAAAAACCCTCATAACAGTTGATCTTAAAGTATGAAATCAAAGTAACACCTCAGTGTAGATCGGAGTCGTAAGCTCTCTAATTTAGGTGTCAAACCTTTAACAGGAAGCGAACATAAACAGCAAGTTATATGATCAACGTCTACCACACCGCTACAAAATCTTCAAACCAAGCGTGCAATAAACTTACCTGACAGAGTTTGTGGTCTTCGAGAGGGATTTGTTCAAATTGATCGGTTACTTACTTTATTTCAGAGTTCCCTGACGTTTTAAATACAAACATCTCACGAAATAACATGTAGATAAAGATACAGTGAAAACAGACTAGTGCACGAGGTACTCATGCTAGTTGAGGTGGTCATTCGCTCTGTATCCGGAACAATGTGGCTCCAGCTTCAGTCACATCTCTAAAACAAGAGCACGCCACACTGTTAACTGGCAACTCAATAAGACAAACCTTAAAAAATAACTACCTATTAACAATGAGTAACTAACTATGTTAAATAAGTAATTAAATATTTTATTAATAAAGAGGCTGAATTGAGATAAAGAACATGCTACAGACAATGGACACATTCAAATTTATTAAAGAATGAATAATCAGTCTTTTATTAGTTCACAACAAGTATTACATTTGTAACTAAGTACATTTAGCACAGGAACCTCAAAGCCCATAATCCAACACTCAAATTGACTTTATAAATGAAATCACAAGACAACAAAACAGAGGTGGAAAATAATTTTTATATGTTAATATTCTAATCAGTCTCAAGTTGATCATGTTTTATCATGAGCAATAACATTTGATAAAGGTCTAAGTTTGATCAATAGGTTGATTTGCATTTTGTACAATTTCTTGTTTATAATAATAATAAAAAATAAAATAAAATAAAAAATAATAATAATTTCATTTGGTTGACAAGTTTGGAGTTATGTAGTAATATCCAGATAGGTGAAGTGTATTTGGTTTAAATTTCAGATGATCCCTATGAAGAGAGGCAACAGATGTAAAATAAATACCATGAATAGTGAGCCTTCACATTATTGTACAATGAATACTAACTAAAATGAACATTTTTATTTATTCTTTGTCTTTATATACTGACCTTTTTCTATACAAAGAGGACAGTCCTCCGTTTCAGAATATTTCCTCCTTAATTTCATCTAATGTTTGATCATTTATGGCATTTTCCTTAAAATCAGAGAAACGACACAAACATTACAAAGAGGAAGGAAGAGCTATTTTTTATATCAGGACATAGAAAGGCATTTAAGGATTTTCTAGCTTATGTGCCTACCTTACAAGAGACTTCAGGTCCTTCTATATCTGCTTTGCAATTAGTGGCTTTTCCATTTTCCATTCCAGAGCCAGGTTCATTTATCTCCTCAAGATGGGTGCTCTGCTCTTCAAGCTCTTCAATGAATGATAACACCTTAGTATTAGCTCTTTCAGAATGATTGATATTCGAATCCAGCTTGTTCTCATCACCAGTCTCTGGAGATGAGTCATCTTTGAGATCTAAACCCATCCTTTCTCGATCATGCTCTGAGGCTGGCAGTGGTTCCCTTTCTTTTGTTTCAGTACCTTTATTCTCTTGCTTTGCATCTTTGTTTGTAGTGCTGTGCACACTTCCAGAAGCTTTTCTGTCCTCTACTACAGGTGCAGGTGCAGTGGAAAGTATACTCTCTACTTCTGGGTTGTCCTCACTTGTAGAACTTGCGTCTGTGTCCCTAACTCCACAATTGGTATTCTTCGGGGGCTTTGGTCTAGCAGGGCTGGCCAGGACCTCTGGGCTGTAAGGCTCATATGGGCCCTTGTCCAACCTAAAACTGGAAGTATGTTCTCTCATGCAGCAGCAAAAATGTTTAAGATTAAATATAAATAGGTTTTAATTTTAATTTTATGAATTAACTTAATTTTAATAAGGGCCCAATCACATGTGCTAGACTGCATAATTACTAATCAACATAAAATATGGTCATTCACCAACAAAGAAAAATAAGATATTTGCCTTAAAAATAAAAATTTATACTTTCCCTTTACCTCCGAGTACCTCGAGAACTGTAACTCATGTGACGTTCAGAGAAACTGGCTCTCAGTGATCTGGGAGACAGTGCATCTTTTAGCGACCTCCTCTTCAATGTTCCGCTGTCAAAAAGAGAGAAGAAATTCATATGATACACCTCAGGAAATGTAACAATTCACATACTAACACATGACAAATTCACTTCTGAAATGTACCCTGACATGCTATCTGAAAATGTTGAAGCAGATGAAATAATTATAATATACAGCATATGACAATTTTTGAGTATGGCTCAGAACAGAAAGCAACACACCGACAGAAGTTCTTAACCACAAAGCTCTTGTCAGGATGCTGGGCTTTTAGATTCATCATGATATCCTGTAAATCCTTGTTATTCTAGAGGAAACAGTTTTTAAAAATATTTTATTCCCACAGTGGTTACAGTCACACACAAACGGACTATTAAAACAATGTGAAATTTGAACAAAGAACTTGTTGGTAAAAATGACTTACCTGAGACATTTCCTTATAGAAGATATCTCTTAAGTTTGAGATAGCTTGGAAGACTGATACATAGCATCCAATGCGACTGTGAGAAAAGAATTACAGTGAAACTGTTGTTTTTAAAAGACTTATACACTCATTATTTTCTATAAAAATGACAAATATTTTATTTTTATTAAATCCATAAGTATGACCATTGGTGGTGTCTGACCTATCATAGAGAATAGGCAGCTCCTCTTTTAGTTCCCTGTTCATGTCCTCAAAGATGGTTTTGGTCATTTTCATCTCTTCCTCAGCCTTTAAAAAAAACAAAAATATATTCCAGGATTTAATTAACACATTAATTAACCTCTCCTTAACACCTCTTTAACAAACACCCATTTTGCACTCAATTGCAACTAGGACCTACTCATTGTGGGGAAACATGGTAGACAGGAAAATAGTTAAAGTTCTATACATAGTTTAACAATTAAGGTGTTCATCTTAATTTCACTGCTGTTGTAGAATTTTTCTTTCTGGCTATGTAATGTAGCCTCAAGAACAACCTCAATAACCTTAATAACAGCCTACTTGAAAATCAGGTTTTGTTAGGATTAATCACAAAACTTAAGTATGAATTTTCTGAAACTGTATGAAATGTTGTGAATGCCATTTGGCTGAAGGTTGCCATGTTTTTGAAGCAACCCAATGTAAATTAAAATCCAGTTACAGATTAGCAAAACAATTCAGCAAACCAAACCTCAGCTGAATCAGATTGTTGGTTCCTGAGAAACAGCTATTTGAACTTCGTGCCCCATCAACATCCATACCCCAACTTTGTAAACCTCCTCAACAGATTGGTTGAAGATGCCTTTCAAGTTTTGTGTGGATCCCAGTTACAGCTGGTTACAGCTAGTAAATGAAGCTCCGCCTACTTGGATTGATTTGCAAACAATATCTCAACATTTTTGCTACAGTTCCCTCTGAAAATATTAGAATGACAAGGCCAATTCTTTTTTTTTTGCTATACACCAAAAACATTTTGGTGTGGGATCAAAAGATTTTTTGGACAAAATGCGGCGGCTAGATTATTGACTGGCACCAGAAAACCAGAGCACATTACTCCAGGCCTCGCATTTTAACACTGGTTGCCAGTCAATTTCCACATTGATTTAAAAATTTTGCTATTCATTTTTAAATCTTTGCATGGACTCGCTCCCCAGTACATACAGGTGCATCTAAAAAAAATTTGAATATCATGAAAAAGTTAATTTTTTTCTGTAATTTAATTCAAAAAGTGGAACTTTCATATATTCTAGATTCATTACACATAAAGTGATCTATTTCAAGCCTTTTTTGTTTTAATGTTGATGATTACGGCTTACAGCTCATGGAAATAAAAAAAATCCAGTATCTCAAAATATTAGAATAAAGAATTTATAATACAGAAATGTTGACCTTCTGAAAAGTATGTTAATTTATGCACTCAATACTTGGTCGTGGCTCATTTTGCACGAATTACTGCATCATTGCAGCGTGGCAAGGAGGCAATCAGCCTGTGGCACTGCTGAGGTGTTTGATAGCGGCCTTCAGCTCGTCTGTATTGTTTGGTCTGGTGTCTTTCATCTTCCTCTTGACAAAATTCAGGTCAGGTGAATCAGCTGGCCAATCAAGCACAATAATACCATGGTCAGCAAACCAATCACTAGTAGTTTTGGCACTGTGGGCAGGTGCCAAGTCCTGCTGGAAAAGGAAATCAGCATCTCCATAAAGCTCCACAAAGTCAGCAAATGAAAGTATGAAGTGCTCTAAAATCTCCTGGTAGACGCTGCATTGACTCTCGACTTGAGAAAACACAGTGGACCAACACCAGCAGATGACATGGCACCCCAAAACATCATTGACTGTGGAAACTTCACACTGGACTTCAAGCAACTTGGATTCTGTGCCTCTTCACTCTTCCTCCAGACTCTGGGACCTTGATTTCCAAATGAAATGCAAAATTTACTTTCATCTGAAAAGAGCACTTTGGACCACTGAGCAACGGTGTATTGAGTAAAAAGGTGTTTTGAGTTAATTAGCTGATTAGAGTCTTCTCAGGTCAACATTGGTGTATTTTAAATTCTTTATTCTAATATTTTTGAGATACTGGATTTTTCCAGTATTTCATTTCCATGAGCTGTAAGCCGTAATCATCAAAAATTAAAACAAAAAAAGGCTTGAAATATTTCACTTTATGTGTAATGAATCTAGAATATATGAAAGTTCCACTTTTTGAATTTAATTACGGAAAAAATGAACTTTTCCATGATATTAAAATTTTTTGAGATGCACCTGTATGTGATCTCCTTATCCTGTATACTACCTCAAGATCTCGTCGATCATCCAGTCAACTACTCCTTTCAGTCTTTCGTTCACGTTTGAAAGCCAAAGGTGATCGGCCTCTCTGTAGCTGCTCCCAGGCTCTGGAATAGTCTCCCTTTTCATATTAGATCTCCCGCCTCTATTGCTATGTTAAAATCTTATTTGAAAACCCACTTTATCTTTATATTTTAATTCAGTCTGACGGTGTAAAATTTTCATTTGTCCACTGGTATTTGGTATTATTAAATGTTTGTTTATAAATCTGTTTTATACTACTTGTACAGCACATTGGTTTCAACTTCTGTTGTTTTTAAATGTGCTTTATAAGTAAACTTGACTAAAAGATGAATATGAGACAATAAATCAGAATTTCAGCTTACATCTGATATTTACATCTAGAGGTGGTAAAAAACTTAGAATGTCACTTCTGCCACCAGCCTACCAAATTTGAGCAAAAGTATTGGAAAAGATGGTCTTAAAGTAAATTACACTTAATATTTGGTTGCATATCCCTTGCTTGCTAGAACTGTATTAGGCCGGCAACCTACTGACATCACAAACTGTTGCATTCTTCTTTTGTGATGCTTTGCCAGGCATGTACCACAGCTTTCTTTGTTTTGGGGGATTTCTCCCTTCAGTCTCCACTTCAGGAGGTGAAATGTATGCTCAATTGGATAAAGGTCCAGTGATTGAATTGGCCAGTCTAAAATTTTTCCCTTTTTTGCCCCGGAGAATTGTGAATTCCAACCTGGCATTCCGATTCTTACTGCTGATGAATGGTTTGCATCTTGTGGTATGGTCTCTCTCTGATTTCGAAGTCATCTTCAAATGGTGGCTTTTGATACAGTCACCCCTGCCCTGTGGAGGTTGTTGGTGATGTCTCCGACTTTTGTTTTTTGTTATCAGCTGCTGCTGTTTTCCTTTGCCAACCTGTTTGATATCTGGATGTTAGAACACCAGTGATTTCTTTATTTTATACAACATTCCAAATTGTATTGCTATGCCCAATGCTTGTGCAATGGCTCTGATCGATTTTCCATATTTTCTCAGCTTCAAAGTTGCTTGCTTTTAGACAATAGACAGCTCTATGGTTTTCATGTTTTATCCTTTTTAACAACAAATGCAGTCTTCACAGGCAAAACCCAGGGCTCAAACCAAGAGTAGGCATTCAGAGCTATTAATTGTTTAAGCAATCAGTCTAACAAGGCACATCTAACAAGCAATCATGAGTTAGAGCTGCATGTATAAATTAGTCTCCACCTTCTTAGAATTGATTGTGGTATGGTGGCCACATTGTTTATATATATGTCAACATGTTTTTGATAATTAGTGAGTTTCACACATACCTGAGTATTTTGACATCAAGATTGTGAAGACAGGCCAAAAATCCTAGGATCAGTTTGCAAAAGTAGGTTTTGTATATTATGCAAATGATCACAAATTTAAGGATAGTGGAGTAAACACATTAAACTAAAAAATAATTTTCCCTGTAGGATTTATTTTCCCAGAGATGTGCTTGTTTTTGTGTGCACAAACATGAATAGTGCCCCCCAGAGGCCAATTTGAGTGAAACTGCATCACATAGGTCACATATCCTATTTGACTTTCAGAGTAGGTTATTGGTGTTAATCAATTCAGGCAAAAATGACCATAAACCTTGCTCTAGAGATACACATAATTTTGGATAGCATCACATACAACAAATCACAGATTTTAGACAGAATGTCTAAATCAGGATCCATATAAACCACTTTAAAAAATGAGTTCGTTCAAACACAAGGTACCATGTTCTAAGTTGTTTAACACATCTAGATGTAAATATTAGGAACTGCAAGCTGAAATTCTGATCATCTCATTTTCATCTTTTGATCTCAAACCCAATGTCTTCAGTGTATAGCAAAAACAAAAGTATTGGCCTTGCTCTTCCAATACTTTCAGAGGTGACTAATTGTTTAGTGTTTCAATCCCATAATACTAGACTTCATAGTTCATGCTCAAGTTACTCTAAATGGCAAACATGGTAAACAAAAAGGTTGTAACCCTTTTGTTTAAACCAAAAACACTAAACTTACATCTGCCATTTTGTGTAATTTGTACATTAATTAGAAAATGTGTGCTATTAAATTTTAATATAATATTACTATTATTACTAATCTATTATCACTACACATGCAACTAAGTCCATAACACCTACTGATGATATATTATGGAAATGTCACCAAAACAAACTAGAATATATAAGAGCTCAAAGTGACATGTCCCTGATTGGCTATGTGAATCTACAGCGCTAGGCTCGTTACACCTAGCCCAAAGCCTCACTTCATATCATTCTGTACTGGTGGTGTGGAATGGACTCTTAATGAACCTTGTCTATCTTGAGGTCATCTCTCTTTTTGGCATTCTGCAGTGACTCGAGGTGGTGACGAGTAGAATCATAGTCCACAAGTTTTCTGCCTCGTTTGGCAACTCTTTCCTGAGGCACACAACATGTATATTGACCATTGACATGGAAGTTGAAAAGACATTGAAAAGATAAATATAGACTGTTGGATGTACAGTCATGCGAAAAAATAAGTACACCCCATGTAAATTGTTGCCTTTTTTGACATATTTGGACAAGCAAACATTTGATCATCTTTGAAACAGTGTCTATTAATGAAGTTGATATACTTGAACAAAACCATAAGAAAATTTAGCTTTTTCAATCATTTATTCAACAGAAATATCAATATATGTGATATTCTTCTGTGGAAAGAGTAAGTACACCCTTGGCTTCAGAACCTGGTATTGCCCCCTATAGCAGAAATAACTGCTTGTAGGCGTTTTGCATAATTGTCCACCAGGTTTACTGGAATTTTTGACCACTCTTCCATGCAATATTCTTTCAGTTGCAAGATGTTTGAGGGTTTTCTTTCATGTATTGCCTATTTCAAATCCCCCACAACATTTCAATGGGATTAAAATCCGGTCTTTGACTAGGCCATTCCATAATCCTCCATTTCTTCTTTTTGAACCATTCTTTTGTGGATTTGCTAGTGTGCTTAGGATCACTATCCTATTGAAAGGTCCACTTTTGGGTCAACTTTCAGACAGATAGCCTCACATTATCTTCAAGCACTCTTTGATATGATGCAGAATTCATAGTTGAATCAATGAATGCAAGCTGTCCAGTCCCTGAAGCAGCGAAGCAACCCCAAACCATCACATTTCCACCACCATGCTTCACAGTTGGCATGAAGTGCTTCTCCTGAAAAGCTGTCTTTGGTCTGCGCCAAACATGTCTGCTGTTACTGTGGTCAAACAACTCTATCTTTGATTGGTCTGTCCAGAGCACATTATTCCAAAAGGCCTGGTCTTTGCCTATATGCTTATTGGCAAACTGTAATCTTGCAAATGCTTTTTCCTGGCACGCAATGCGTTTTTTTTGTGTGCAATCTCTTTCTGATTGTAGACACATGCACTTTGACACCAACAGTTGCAAGACTTACTAGCAGATCCTGTGATGAAATTTTCTTGGAATTTGAAGAATAATGAAATTATTCTTGGAGACTTCTTTTTGCATCAGACGGTCTGCTCTTGGGCTGAATTTGCTGGGACAGCCAGTCCTGGACAAATTGGCAGTCATTTGAAATCTGTGCCATTTGTAGTTGATTTTCCTTACAGTGACATGATGTATTTCAAATAATTTGGAGATCTTTTTAAATCCCTTGCCTTACTCATAGGCATCCACAACTTTTTTTCTGAAGGCCTTACAAAACTCTTTAGATCTTGGAATGATGACACCACACACACCTCAATAGCAAAGAGAACACTAGGCACTTGATATGACGGGTATAAATAAGACAGGTTCTCCCTAAGCAGGTTCTAATCACTGGCACCCAATCTTGAACACCTGATTCTAATTTTATGGATTTGAAGGTGTGATAAATGTAGGGGTGTACTTACTTTTTCCATGTGACTGATCTGTTTTTTGTTCATTTAAATTGTGAAAATTACTACAAAACGTCAATTTTATGTGTCATTTGATAGTGTATCAACTTTATGAATAAGCACTGTTTCAAAGAGGATCAAATGTTTGCTTGTCCAGATATGTTAAAAAAAGCCAACAATTTCCATGGGGTGTACTTATTTTTTCACGACTTTCACTCTCTCTCTCGCTCTGTGTACTATAATATATATATATATATATATATATATATATATATATATATATATATATATATATATATACACACACACATACACACACACACACACACAGTAAAGAGTAGTAAACAGTAGTAAATTAAACAAAGTCAATATTTGGTGTGACAACAAAATTAAAATAGTGGTGTCCGGTACAATTTGTGCGGTTTTATAAGGGAATGAGCTGGTAAGTTTTATTGAGCATCTTGCAGAACCAGCCACAGTTCTTCTGGAGACTTTGACTTTCGCACTTGCTTCTTAATTTTGCAGCAAAACCCAGCAGCCTTCATTGTGTTTTTTTGTCTGAAAAGTGGTCATGAATGCTGCTTTCTTTAATGACATACAAACATTTTTCTGTAACATTTAATTTTGTGCTAGAAAATTAATGTTTGGGAATCTAAAATGTTTTTTGTACTGACTTAATAATGTAGAAGTCATAAAATAAAAAAATCTATAACAAAGTTTGTACTAAAAAAATAGGGTGCCTAAAAATTTGCACAGTACTGTGTGTGTGTGTGTGTGTGTGTGTGTGTGTGTGTGTGTGTGTGTGTGTGTGTGTGTATATATATATATATATATATATATATATATATATATATATATATATATATATATATATATATATATATATATATATATAAAAACACATACACACACGGGATAGATAGATAGATAGATAGATAATTACCCTTATATCTGGGAACTGGCTCATGTAAGATTCTATTGTGAGCAATGCCTGGTCTCGCAGTTTTGCCTCATAATCATTCCATAGCAGGTCTTCCCCCTTTTTGGAGAAAGTTAAATATGAGATGGACATATGACTCTTGTTGGAAGGGCAAGAGGTACATATTCCGTGTCAAAGTTTGCATGAGGATCACCTCTACAATGGCCCCAAGGTCCTCTCCCCCTTCCCAGTCAAGCTCATAAACATCGAACAGGGACTGAAAAAGACGACTGGATGCATCTCGCATCACTGTGGAACATACATTATATTTTCATTATACCCATGAGGATTCCATTTTAATTAATCATTTACATGTCATGGGTGTTTCAACACTAACAAAAGTGTTAAGATCCTTTTGATTTAATAACTGAATTAAAATGATTAAATACAATAATGTTATTTATTTTTGTTAGTTTTCAAACACATTACCTTAATTTCATAGAATGCATGATAATGTAAATATAATTTTAAAACGTTGTTTAACCAAACATCTTGAAAGAAATCTGTGCTAATCCAACCAACCTCTGACAGCATTTAGGTATGCCTTAAGGTCCTTGTATATTCTGTGTCCATCACTCTGTAAAAACAATAATTAAATAAATAAAAACACAGTAATAAAAATCCATTGAACTACAATCAGGTCCATAAGTATTTGGACAGCGACACAATTTTTGTCATTTTGCCTCTGTACACCACCACAATGGCTTTAAAATTAAGCAATTAAGATGTGATTGAAGTGTACAAAAATACTGCAATAACAGTTTAGGAATTACAGCCATTTTTTAATTTTTATTTATTTATTTATTTATTTTAAAACAGTCCCTCCATTTTCACTGTCAAAGTCTACAATCAAGAGATGCCTTCATGAATGTAAATACAGACAGTTTACCTCAAGATGAAAATCACTGGTAACACTCAAGAACAGAAAGGCCAGATAAGACTTTGCTAAAAATCCTCTTTTAAAAAAAAGCCTGAGCAGTTATGATGCAAGATTAACCATAATGATGGGAAGAGAAGAGTATGGAGAAGGAAAGGAAGGGCTCATGATCCAAAGCATACCACATCATCTGTCAAACATGTGGAGGCAGTGTTATGGCATGGGCACGCATGGCTGCCAATGGAACTTGGTCACTGGTGTTTATTGATTGTGACTGCTGAAGTAGCAGGATGAATTCTTTCTGCTCAGATTCAGTCAAATGCTGCAAAACTGAAAGGACGGCCCAAAACATAAAGTGAAAGCAACCCAAGAGCTTCTTAAAGCAACGAAATTAAATGTTTTTAAAAGTCTGATGACCTCAACATAATTGGGCATGATTTGCTCTTACTGAAGACAAAACTGAAGACAGAAAGGCACACAAACAAGCACAAACTGAAGGCAGCTGCAGTAAAGGCATCTCAAAAGCATCTCAAGGGAGGAAACTCAGAATTTGATGATGTCCATGGGTTCCAGACCTCAGGTAGTCACTGACTGTAAACGATTTGCATCCAAGTACTAAAAATAATCCTACTATTTATGATTATTAGTTTGTCCAATTACTTTTGAGCCTGTGAAAATGGAGGGACTCTGAAAAAATGGCTGTAATTCTTAAACGGTTAATGCAATATTTTTGTTAAACCCCTTGAATAAATGCTGAAATGTAGAATTTCAGTCACATCTTGACTGCTTCATGTCAAATCCATTGTGGTGGTGGTGTACAGAGGCAAAATTACAAAAATCATGTCACTGTTCAAATACTTATGGACCTGACTATTTCTTCTAAATCAAATTTTTATTGAGTACCTGCTGATCTTGGAGGTTTTGTACAAACATTTCAAACTGTCCATCTCTTGTCTCCTCAGATTTACCAATCTTCTGTAAAACCTGCAAGATAGCAATCAAACATTTGACCAGAGTTAGATAAACTTGTCTGTAATTGTATGGAATGGTTTCTGTGGCTCTAAGAGGGTTCTTGTACAGTAATGTGTAATTATGGGAAGTGGTTTCATTGTAATATGATTTATGTTTATGATAAAGGGCAACGTTTACAAAAGAGAAGTTTAAAAGAATGTTGACATTAGCTGTACTACTGCATGAACTGCTCTGGGAAATGCTGTATGGCATATTATAAATGCTTAACCATCAAAACAATGTCCTTAAGTAATTGAAGGTTAGCTAAAGATCGGGTTAGTAACAACCCTGCTGATAAATTGCATAATATGAATCTTACCTTCTCCTGTGCGCGGCTGAATTTCCTTTGGACTTGTTTAGCGAACTCGCCAGCGCCTCCCTTTGAATGGAGGCTGGGACTGGTGCTACTTTTTCTATCAGCCATGATTTCCAAACTCGGGAACACCTGGTTTTGATCTCAGAAATCTGATTTATATGACAGACAGTACAGAGGATTCCTACTGAGCCCGTAAGGGGACATGGTGATGGGAAAAAAATGAGATTGGAGGAAAATGTATATTTCAGTGCTTTTGCGTTCTCTCGCAAATATTTTGTGTTTTCTCGCATTTTTTTTTTTTTGCATAATTTACCTTATGCTGATGAAAATAAAAATAACGTTATAAACTAACACAGGCGACGATAAAGCATACACTAGCACTTAAACACAGCAACAGCAGAAAACGTCATAATTTCGCACATGCACGCTGAAGGGGGAAACAGGGGAACTGAATTTTCCGTAACACCGGAAGTACTGTTTGTACGAACTCAACGACCGAACGACGCAAAAGTTTTGCGAGCGAACGCAAAAGGTTTTTTTTTTTTTTTTTAGGAACGCATTGAAATATACTGTCTACATATAAAATATATTTTATATAGAAATATAAAATTTCCTCCCATCTCAATTTTTTTCACCACCATGTCCCCTTAGGGGCTCCGTATCTTTCCCAGTCATAAAGTGAAATTTCTACACAGATGTGGCTCACTGATAATATACAGCAATGCAGTAAGAAATTGAGTCTGTTGGAGAGGACGTTCACAGCGCATGCGCCTATAGGCACGCCTCTGTTCAAGTATGGTCTAAAAGAACTTCAGGTTGATAATATACAACACAGAACTAATCTCGGTAATACAGCGCATTGTTAATATCCATGGATGGATCACTAGTTAAATGTGCTGCTATTGATGGGGCCGCCCGGGTGGGCTATCGTGTCTGTCCTAAAAACAAAAAGTTTTACAATTTGGCAGGTAAATCCCTCTATAGTTCGAAAGCGTTGCTTAGATCGTCGGTGATTGATCCTGATTACACAGTGGGTTCGGCGGTAAAGTGAAACGGGTTTTATTCTATGGCCAGGAATAATAAAACACTATAAATACTATTTTACGGCTATATAAACTGCTGCGAGGCGACCTTAGACACGCCTCTGCCCTCTGGACTCCGGTTCTAGTGTAGGGATGATGACATAAACATCTTGAGTCTGCTGAAGGACTTGTGAAACATTTCTGAAAGTAAGCTGAAACAAATTGTCCTATAAGAATGTATGCCAATTGCGAAATACGATACGAAACACAATTCTATAAGCTCAGGTCAGTAGGACCTCAGCCCTACACAGTTTAGCCTCCCAACTCTTTTAAGCATAGAATACCTGACTCACCTTATTAACTATCAAGATCATTATCTACTGTAGCTGGTGTGTCAGAAAAGGGAAACACGGATCGCTATATCGCTGTGGACTATTAGTACCAGACTCCTTCTCTCCCTGCTGCTCTCTTAGCTTTGAAGTGCTGCGAATGGCAATAAGCTGTTCCTCCCAAACAGTACTGCTTAAAACGTTTTAGGGTACAAATATTATCGAACAAGCAGTTGGACGATCATTACAATTGAAATGTAGGCAAATCAGACAATCTATAACTAAAACCATATACCTGGTAAGTCTTCCATTTAAAAGCAGTTTTATAATGTTGATTTGTTCCCCATAACCATTTATTCAAAGATGTTATGCTTACCTGTCAGCACTTTGTTGCTTGGCTCCAGTTTGGGAATCTAAAATGTTTTTTTTGTACTGACTTAATAATGTAGAAGTCATAAAATCAAAAATCTTTGCATGGCTCCAGTCAGTCCAACGAAGACAAAGTTTTCAAGTGCTGTGCTTACCCCTTCAAATATATGTGCCCTTTGAAAATCCTTGAACTTTGGAACCAATTATCTTCAGGTTCTTGGGTAAAATATTCAGTGAGCACGCCACACCAGGCTGACATGTGAAATGGTTATTACACCATATAATATGAAAAAACATATACTGTTCAGTTTTATTAAAACTGTTCTATCACTGAAGACTTTGGGGGGAAGGCGGGTGTCAGGACACTTGAGTCAGAGTATACAGGCCTGGGGTTAGTTTATGGGGACCGAGGTATGCCTGATACTGCACGATATTGTGCCCCATATAAAACTGTATGTGGTCCATGAGCAAAACATACATCCAACTAATCAGGCACAAATAATGTCTGCCACTGTTCAGGATGATACATTGGCATGTATAATAATGTCCAAATTATGACAAATAGGGCATTTGTTTAAATGGCCATATTTATTTCATTTAATCAATAATTAATTCCATTAAGGTTTGGTTAATAAGTCAATGAGTAACCTGTTTGGCCTTGTATTGTAGGCTTAGGACATTTCTCTTCCTCTGGATCATGAAAAAAGGACAAGACCGCAGTGTGAGAGATCGCCCCAGGAATATTCTTTGTGTGCTTTGAACCATTATATTACATATTATTTTGAGGTTTATGTGTAGGAAAGTTAAGCAGTTTTCAGTGGCCACAGTTTCTAATAGAATTTGCTGTTAATCAAGGCCTAGACTTATGCACAATTTTACTTAGAAAGTGGGCTATGGAGTATCTACTGTAAATTACATTAGTCTACTCCAGAATTATATGAAATTATAGGAAAATGAAAATTTATGAAAATGAGAAAAAAATACATATGCAATATGTGATGTTTTGAAATTTACCCAAATGTGATACAGTTTTAACAAAATATATGTGTATGTGGGTTATCCCCTTCAATTCAGAAGCTAGGTTCTCAAATGGTTCAAATCTGGAGTCTCAGGATTCCCACCTCTTTTCTTTTGCTATCCCTATTCAGTCCCCTCCAAAAGTATTGGAACAGCAAGGCCAATTTTTTTTGTTTTCTATACACATTTGGGTTTGAGATCAAACGATGAATATGAGACAATAGATCAGAATTTCAGCTTTCATTTCCTCATTTACATCTAGATGTCTAGATCAAGTGTTCACAAATATTGGGACATGTGTCTGATAGGTGTTTCTTGCTGACTGTTCCACTGTGGTCAAAAGAAACAGCTGTACACAAGCTATATGTGCACAAAGATATATAACTCTCAGTATCCATGAACAGCAGCTTTATAATTTGATTCAGAAAGTTCTCTTTCAGCTTTCTTAGCTTTATGGGTGATTGTCACCCTCTTACCCACTCTGTTTCTAAACATGGAGCTGAGAAATAAGCCATTGAGCCCTTGAGATTACATTGGTTGGGGAATGTGGTCTCTGGGCTTTGCCACAGAAGTGATTGCTGACCAGCATAAATAGAATTTTAGGACAAGCTCTGATAATGCTGTAAGTAGCATGTAAGGTTTGTTGTATTCTCAGATTACCTGATATTAGAAATATAAATAATGTGCTTGCATGTACACATACAGTGGGGTCCAAAAGTCTGAGACCAAATTGAAAATCTGGGAATTTTTTTTTTTTTCATTTAAAATTGGAAATAAATAGAAGGTTTTAGAATTTTGAAATATGTAAAACAAAGAAAGTAAATGTTCAATATCTTGAATATTTAATATTTAAGATTCTGCACTATTTATAGACTCCTGTTTAAATGTAAGCAAATTTGTTATATTGACCATATTAACTACTTTGTACAAAAGGTCTTCCTCATTCCTAACTGAAGCATGTGTTCAGCCGATTGATATATTTGATCTAAATTGGATCATAAGGTTTTTCAGAAACTTGTGGAGTCCATGCCATCTCAAGTGGACAATGCCAGTAAAGCTAAAAAGAGACTACCAAATACTAAGAAACTCTACGAAGTTCATGTTAATATTTCAAAGATTATACTTTTCACTCAAGTTGATTAAATTAGAAAAGAATGCACAATAGAAGAATTTTCATTAGTGGTCTCAGACTTTGGACCCCACTGTATTTAGAACTGTATTTCGACCTTAAAATTGAGCTTAATTAGCATCCTGGTCTGATTATACAAAATGTTTTTTTCCACAATAAAAACTATACACTTTAGAGTAATTACCTGGGCCCAGTTGTTCAGAAGTAATCTGATCGGATTTCATCTATCGGATTGGAGCTAATCTTGAAAATGGGTTGTTCAAAAGAGAAAACAAAATGTAATAAAACTTTAAAACGTCAAATAATACAATGTTTGTATTGTAAGAGAGCCCAACTGGCTGTCTCTCTCCCCTTCAAACTCTTCTCTCTTGTTCTTGCCTTTTTTGACTCAACAAAAATAAGAGTGGAAGCGATACAGTAAAAGCCCATAGTGACTTGAGAATATACATAAATGACAGCTAAAACACTTTACACACATTACATATCTCTCTATCTAACTACTGACCAAGTTCCTATTTATAATAAACATGCAGGGCAACATAACTGTGGATATAATACTTAGCAGGCTATGATTGTGAAAATAAATTAAGATGAATACAGGTGTTCGAAATAGATTAAACCTGTGCACGCAGCTTTATCCGTATCAAAGTTTCTGCTATCGCAGCTGTTAAATTAACTGTTTCTGTTTAGATTTTCGGCTCAGTTAAGACTGTTAACTTACCTGAGGTGGCCGAAGTGGTCCTAGAGGAGCGTTCCCATTGGCTGCAGCCTGTAGGTATTATGGCTAATCAGGAAAGTCAACATTGGGAAACCACACACAGAAGTGTTCCAATTGGCTGCAGCCTGTAGGTATTATGAAAGTAAATGGTATGCACTTATATAGCACCTTTTAACCTTCGCGGTTCACAAAGCGTGTCTCATGCACACACACCAATGACGGCTGAGCTACCATGCAAGGAACTTGCCTGCCATCAGCAGAAACTTGGGGTTCAGTGTCTTGCCCAAGGACACTTACGCACATGGAGTCATGTGGACCAGGAATTGAACCGCCAACCCTACGATTAGTGGAAAACCCACTCTACCACCTGAGCCACAGCCGCCAAAGTCAACCTTACACAACCACACACAGAATGTAAATACAGGGCCAGTGTCACCGATACCGATACTTTTTACTTTTAAAAGCATGCACTTGAACTTACATGTACTTTCCTGTAGGGGAGAGCAGTGTGTCATGATTTATGAGGTGAACGCATCATTAATATGTTAAACCTGAATACATTTTTATGACCACGAAAAGATTTTGTGATTTGTGCTCTCGATGCGCCTGTAATTAGTATGTTAAAACCCAGGACAGATTTTAAGCACTTTTAAGTTTTTAATATATATATTTTTTATTACTGTAATGAACTGAATTTACAAACATGAAATTTGCACAAAATTACAACCCCAATTCCAAAAAAGTTGGGACGATGTGTAAAATTTAAATAAAAACAGAATGCAATGATTTGCAAATCTCATAAACCCATATGTTATTCACAATAGAACGTAGAAAACATAAAATGTTTAAACTGAGTAAATTTACCATTTACATATACCATTACCACAGTAATTTTGAACTTGATGGTCGCAAAATGTCTCAAAAAGTTGGGACGGGTCTGGAGAAATCTCTGTGCACAAGGGACAAGGGTGAAAATCAATATTGCATGCCTGTGGTCTTCGGGCCCTCAGGCAGCACTGCATTAAAAACAGCCATGATTCTGTAATGGAAATCACTGCATGGGCTCAGAAACACCTCCAGAACTCATTGTCTGTGAACACAGTTCACCGTGCCGTCCACAAATGCAGGTTAAAGCTCTATCATGCAAAGAAGAAGCCATATGTGAACATGATCCAGAAATGCCCGTCATCTTCTCTGGGCCAAAGCTAATTCAAAATTGATTGAGGCAAAGTGGAAAACTGTTCTGTGGTCAGACGAATCAAAATTTGAAATTCTTTTTGGAAACCATGTACGCCGCATCCTCTAAACTAAAGAGGAAAGGGAGCATCCGGCTTTTTATCAGCGCTCAGTTCAAAAGTCTGCATCTCTGATGGTATGGGGGTGCATTAGTACCTATGGAATGGGCAGTTTGCACATCTGGAAAGGCACCATCAATGCTGAAAGGTAAATACAGGTTTTAGAGCAACATCTGCTTCCATCCAGATTCCATCCCATTTTTACTTCTGAGAGACTCTGCCTCTCTAAGATACTCTTTTTATGTCCAATCATGTTACTGACCTGTTGCCAATTAACCTAATTAGTTGCAAAACACTTACTTTTCCAGCCTTTTGTTGCCCCTGTCCCAACTTTTTTGAGACGTGTTGTGGCCATCAAATTCAAGATGACCTTATTTTTTCCTTTAAATGGTACATTTCCTCAGTTTAAACATTTGATATATTTTCTGTGTTCTACTGTGAATAACATATGGGTTTATGAGATTTGCAAATCATTGCATTCTGTTTTTGTTTACATTTTACACAGCGTCCCAACTTTTTTGGAATTGGGGTTGTATTACTGGAGAACAATGAATGTTTTAAAACTTAAATTTTTCTTTTCTTAAGTCTGAGGTTTTTGTTGAGAAACAATAATATAATAACAAAACATAATTTAACATAAAGTGCAAATAACTGAACAAAAGCACAAACTACTATTGGTTCTAATTCTCAATTACCCCCAAACCCCTCCTGTGTTCAAGGAAATATTCCCTGAGACCCTCTTTTACGCCCTGTCACCCTGTTGAGAACTACTGAGTTAGAGGTTTTTGTTCAGAAACAATAACATGTTTACATGTTTCCCTTTTATTGCACTTCTTCTCTGGCTTACTAACTGTCCTGCCTTCGAGAAAATCCTTTCTGCAGGTACAGATGATGCAATGACTCCCAGGTGCTTCTGGACTAGCCTTCCTACACACATCACAGTTTGCAAGGTTTCCATTTACAGCCATAAAATAATTCCACACAATGCTCCTCTTTCTTTCTGCCATCATCATGACATCTCTCACTCACCTGCAGCCAAAAGTGTCTGCTCTGCTGCTTGGCTTGCACTTGCTTGGCGCCACTGAGTCACATGATGGCAGGACAACAACAAAACACAGCAGAGCCGGGGAGGAGGAGCTACATGTGCTGTGCATACCAGATGGGAAGGAGGGGCGTATTATTAGCTTCAAAGCTTAAAACTTTGAACATTAAATTTCATGCTAAATAAATAAAATCACTGGAAAAAACACCTTAGTATCGATATTTTTATGTGAGAATCGATCCTTTCGATACAACATCAGTATAGAAAGTATCGATACTTCAGGATCGATCTGCCAACCCCTACAGAATATTCCCACTACGCTTATGTGTGGAACTCACATTTATGCACTGAACTTGTTTTCGAGACAAAAAAAACATTCTGTAATATTTTCTCTCCTTTTTTTTGTTGACATTTTTTATTTATTTTTTTTAAACTACATTTTAGTCTCAAATTTTTTCAACAATATTGCATGTTGATAAAGTCACAGTTAGTGTTTAATGACATCGGTGTTGTCTCGTCATCGTCTTAGTCAGGTCTAAAAGTTGTCAATGAACATTTTTTGCGATAGTTTTCGTTAACGAAATTAACACTATGCTATACAAAAGTTGGGCTAATTGGGTTGTAACTTCTGTAACCCAGTGCTGGGTCATTATACAGTCACCTCTGAAAGTAATGGAACAAATTAGGCCAATTATTTTGTTTTTGTTTTCACTCAAGACATTTGGGTTTGAGATCAAAGCATGAATATGAGACAATAGATCAGAATTTCAGCTTTCATTTCCAGTTACATCTAGATGCATTAAACAGCTTAGAACATGGCACTTTTGGTTTGAACCAACGCAATTTTCAAGTGATCAAAAATTCTGGAACGTGACTGAAAGTTGTTTCTTGTTGCTCAGGTATGCCTTGTTAGATTGATTGATGGAAAGGCCCAGCTAATAGCTCTGAATGTCGACAATTGGTTTGAGCCCTGGGTTTCGCCTGTGAGAACTGCATTTGTTGTTAAAATGGATAAACCAACATGAAGACCAGAGAGCTGTATATGGGAGAAAAGCAAGCTATTCTGAAGATGAAAAAGAGGGACAATCTATTGTTGTGGAAAATTACCTTAGCCAAAATAAAAATCTCTCAGAGTCTAGGGGTTCTGGATTTCAAAAATTAGACTATTATTGAAGAATCAATCAAAAAGCAGAGATGTCTGCAGATCATCTGATGAGTGCAGTCAATGTTCATGCTTTTATACAATACTAAAACAATGATCTTATTAGGCTGGGTATTCCCATGTTTTCTTTTGATCACATTTCTGATGACCCACCACAATTATGTTTCTTTCTTCTTTACCTTATCTATAATGGGGGCGTAAGTTTGGTCAGCTTATTTTTTAAGAAGTTTTTTAATTTACAGTCATACGTAATGGATTTCAACAATACATCTTAAGAAATCCCTAACATCAAACTGTCTTTAAAGATACAGATTTAAAAAGATAGTACAAACTCAGTGTCTCAATGCAGGTGCAGGTTCAGGGGTGATTTTTCTGGGAAATAACAGAGCAGGCCTAGAAAAAAGATACTTTTGTGACATACTAACACACACACACATATCCTTGATCATTGGTGCATCCCCGCTAACACAGGTGGCCTCATCAGAACTTGCACATCTGGGCACACAGGCCTTTGCATACGACATTCTGTATTTATCTAACTTCTGCCGTTTGAACCGTGGCCCACTCATAAAACTTGGCAATAATACACGCTAAGAAATGACAGATAACAAATTCAGTGATTTCCCACAAGCTGGAGTTACATCAGCTTGTCCTGGTTTCTTTGATTAATATTCATGAATACTCTCTTATATCTTATACATTGATTATAGATGATTAGACTTTACTTTTGATTGCTTGACGTTAACATACTGATTTATTCAATGATTTCTTTAATGTATACCATTTGCTTTAAAAAATATACCATATATTACTCCCTTCTACTCCTGATCACTCCCTCTATCTACCAATGACCAATCCTGAAACAGCTATCTTGTGGAGAACAGGACCAAACATCTCCCTCCACGCTTAACTCGGAAGGAGTAAAAGATCCTGTCTCACTAAACCTGACACTCAAAAATCAACATTGTGTCACAAGCATGAGCGTGCATTTAGTTCAGCGCTTGCCTGTGGTTGTCACAGTTATGTAGAGTACATCAATGATTAACTTATACATATAACATATAACTAGCATTATTAAGTAGCACTTACACCCAGGGCATGTCTCATCACTCTTCTTCTTCGTCCTTGCTTGAGGAACTGGTATCTCTTTCCTCTAATGAATCAGCGGCCAAGTCGAACCAAATGTCATATGGGTCCTCTTTAAGCACATCATGTTTCATCTCCAGCAACAACTGGTCAGGGTGCTTCTGCATCCTCGTGTGATTCCTTACTCTTTTCCTGTAAATAGATAGCTCCATGTATAACAGTTAGTTGTTGCATATAAGCCTTAAGTTACATTTGCAATTGTTCTAGAGGCGGTCCTTCGTAGGGGCCTTTCCAATATGGCACAGGCATGGGTCGACCCGTAAGCATTTCATGCGGTGTTAGATGCATATTGCTGTTACTCTGCATGCGATAGCTCATTTGTGCTAGAGGTAGAGCATCTACTCAATTAAGTCCAGAATCAGTACACATCTTATTAAGCTTGGCCTTAAGAGTACCATTCACTCTTTCTACAATTCCTTGTGACTGAGAGTGATACACACATCCCAATCTCTGTTTTATTCTCAACTGCTATAACACGGTTTTCACTGTTCTCTGAACGAACGCTGATCCATCGTCAGAGCTTATCTGTGATGGTATGCCAAATCTGGGTATTACTTCCCTGGTCAAGAATTTAATTACCGTTCCTGCAGCCTGGTCTTTTGATGGTATTGCTTCCACCCATCTGCTGAATCTGTCAATTATCACCAACATGTACCTCTTTCCTCCCACGCTTCTCACCATGTCTACATAATCTATCACCAGGTGTTTGAATGGTCCTTCTGGTACTGGTATGTGCCCTGTTGGTGCTACTGTTCCTTTCTCAACATTATTTTGAACACAGACCATATGCCACTGGCGTCCCTAGTACCACCTCTCTGTTGCCACACTGAATGTTCATAAGCATTTGCCTGATGTTGCATGCGGGCAATATCATCCAACTTAGGTTCAGGTTGAATAAGAACCATTGGGGCCATTACTGCTACCTGGCACCCTGAAGCATTTTTAGCTTCTAAATCTGCAGCATTGTTATCTTTAATAATGTAGTCATTGCCTTTTTTGTGTGCTTGACATTTAATGATTGCTAACCACTTAGGATGCATCATGGCAGAAATCAACTGAACTATTTGTTCAGCATGTTGAATAGGCGTTCCATCACTTTTTCTAAAGCCTCTTTGCTTCCAAACAGCTCCAAACAGGTGACACACACCATGCGCATAAGCAGAGTCAGTATATATGTTAGCAGTTTGACCCTTAGCTAACTGACACGCTGTGGTAAGTGCTTTTATTTCAGCCAATTGAGCAGAGCACAGTTGCTTACACTGCTGTGAAATTACAGTCACAAAGTCCTCTTTTCCTTTTTTCACAACAGAATACCCTGCATGATTTCCTAAATGATCTCTGAAACATGATTCATCCACAAAATAATCAACATCTGCTTCTGGGATGGATGTGGATTCTAAATCTGGTCTAAGTCGAGTAAACGCCTATGAATTTATCCCTCATGTGCTAAAGGAATCATGTGTGCTGGATTTAGTGTAGTGAAACGTCTAATGGTGATGTCAGGGTAAGTCAGAAGAGATGCATAAGCCAAACACCTAGCCTGAGTTAAGCAAATCTCCCTTGGTCTAAAAGCTCCACTAATTTGTGATGAGTGTAAATGATTGCTGGGTGGCCCATAGTCACTGTGGAAGCTTTTTCATAGGCATAGTACAGGGCAGCAAGCCCTTGCTGGTAGCACGGAGGGTAGCTTTGTGCTACACTGTCTAGCTTAGTGCTATAATATGCAATGGGCTATTTTCTCCTACCGCTGCAGATGTCTTGCATAAACACTGCAGACACATAGCCATATGCCTTATTGGCTACATACAGATAGAACAATTTGGTGTAATCTGGGGTTGCTAACGCTGGTGCAATCTGAAGTTTTTTCTTTAACTATTCTAAGGCTACCAAGGCTTCACTATTCCATATTAATGATACCCACAAATTTTTGTGTCCTACTTGTCGCATTAATGCTCTTAATGGGGCAGTTTTTATGGCATAGTCCTCTACCCAGTCAGAACTAAAAAATGTCATTTGTCCTGCAGCTTGTGGTAATGGTGCCTTGCTTATACCTTCTATTTTGGCTGGTGCTATAGCCTTAGTTTTATATGCAATTAGCCTTCCTAAGTACTCAACCTGTGGCCTACAGTATTGTAACTTAGTTTTTGAGGCTTTATGTCCTCCTTGAGCTAGTCTGGTTAGCACAGTGATAGAATCTCTATGGCACTGCTCGAGGGACGAAGAATAAATCAAAATATCATCGACGGACTCTAGTAATGTGCTTTCCAACAGGAGCTCTTCCAGATCAGCCCTAAGAACTTGGTTAAACGCATGTGGTGATGGTCAGCAACTGTCAGCAACGTGTGAGGATTGGGAACTTCTGCAGGCCAATCCTCTACCACTTCATTAACTGCTCGCAAATCATGCACTAAACGGCATTTTGAATTGTCTGCTTTAACAACAGGCAATATGGGAGTGTTACAATAGTTAGATGTTTCAGTTAACACTCCTGCAGAAATCAACACCTCGATTTTCCTTGTGTGTCCATCATTTTAGTTGTCTCTGTAAATAGGCGGTGGGGTGCTCTGCTTGTCATATTTTCTCACCTTTCAGAGATTTGTGGTCCATTTGAGATGGGTACTCAGTTCTCAATGTGAGACGTGTGTGGTACAGATCAAAAGGGGTTCCATCCCTTTGTGGATTGCTGACTGCTGTGTGCAAATTAACTGCTCTGAGGATCTCACCCATTTTAGAGCTTCCTGCACATTTGTCCAGGAGCACTTTTATATCTCCTATAGCAAGCAGTTCGCACATTGTTTCTTCTTCAAAGACCCTGATCCACTTCCCAGCTCCCTGGTGGATGTCGGGGAGGCGAGCAATCAGCCCATCTAGATCCTGTGTGGCCCAGGGCACATACTGCCCTCTTGTTCCCTAAATTAAGAGAGGATATTGACTTGCACCATACTTTTCAGGTGGGCATAAGGTTTCCCTTGATCTGAGTTGTCTCTCCCCTTTCCTTGCGACCATAATTCTGTTGCTTCCTCTGGTTCTGGCTCATCTTCAAGATACAGTTGGCCTGTTACATGTTTATACTCTCCTTTACTAAAGCCTCCTACATCTATTGAATGACATCTTAATTTCCTTTTTCTCTCTATTGTTCTTTTTATCTTTTCTAAATATTTTTCTGCTTTTGCTAATTCCCTATCTGCCTTTTCCCAGTCTTTTGATATGCTTCCTTCGTCTTCTCTCTTTTCTTCTCCCTCTGACTCTTTCTCCTCCTCTACTACTTCTTTCTGTACCCCTTTTGCCAATTGTTTAATTGCTGTGTGTAGTTGAGAATATCCATCAAAACCTTTTTTCTTGATTATACTTTGGGTCATCCTGTGTCTTGTTCTTCCCTTAAGGAGTTTTCTACCCACTCATACTCTTTTTCTCTTCCTTTTGTGTCTTCTCCTATATCCACCCTTCCCATAATTTTTACCTGTTATTACAAGGAGCTGATTTTTGGCTGGCGCATATGGATTAGGTGGTGTATATGGAGGTGGATCAGCAAATATTTCTCTCATTTTTTCCTCTGTCTTTTTTCAGTATTTTTCTTGCCTGTTTCATGCTTTTCCATGAATTTTCCCCTTCTGCCTTGAACAGTGCGGGCACTTCCCATTCTTTTTTGCTTCTCTCTTTTTTTTGCTGTTATCTTTGCCCTGATAGTTTTTTTTTTTTTTATCAATGTTTCCATCTTCTCACACACCAATAGATTAAATGTCCCTCCTTCTGGCCATTTTATTTTCAGATTTTTTGTTCTTTTTTCCCACTTTTTTGAAAGATTTTCCACAATCTCTTTGCACACAGGATGTCTGACCCCCAACAAGTCTATAGGTGTAGATGTCATGGTTGGTCCCTGTGACCTAGGGCTTCCTACTCCAAACAGCCTAGGGGGTGGCTTGTTGTCACAGTCAGGAATAAAGGTCACTAGAATCCTGTGTAATGTCAGTCCTATTACATTTGGTCTGTCTGATCTATCTACTGAATGCCAGTTGACCCTACTCAGCACCACAGAGACTAACTTTTTTTTCGGTTACTCCTTTACCTCTTTCAAATCCTAGTTGCACACCCCAATCTAGGTAAATATTTACCCAAGCTCTTATTGGTATTATTACTCAATGTAACTGATCTGACTCCGCTAGTTCCACAAGTGTGTCACCCAGAATGGACACTTTCCAGTTTCTCCCCATTATGGCCTCCCAGGCTAACATACAGCCATTCCACACTCACTTCCTCTAGGTTGGTGAGTTGTGTTATGTTTCTTAACAATGAATTTTTCTTTTCCTTAGTTAAGGGATACCTCCTCCCTAATAAATCCTGTGTTATCTCTAGCTGGACTTTCTTGTATTATGGTTATTACTAGTCCTCTTAGGGTGGTGTGCTCCTCTACTATTAGCTCTCCTTCTGCTGTTCTCCTTCACCTTGTCCAGAATACCCCTCTTAATGCTGAGGATATTTCAATCACAGGATTACTTATAACCCTGCCTGTTTCTCCTCTTCCTCGCTCGTATCCCCTCTCATCCCCTATTCTTTTGATAGGGTTCCACTAGCCTACCGATAGGTAGCCTAATACCATACACTGAGGAAGACTGGGAACAAAACACGTCCAGTTGGGACTCTAATAGATCTATTCTGCCGCTAACTCCAACAACCCAGTTCCAACGTACGGCCACTCGTTTTCTACTTCTGTTATGTTTTGTATTCTTTTTCTGCTCTGTCAGTTCACGCCTTATTCCTCTCTCATCTAGGTAGACTTGCTCTTTCCAAAAATGATTGCTAATTCCCCTTGTTTGCAGTATAGCTTGATGCACTCTCTCATTCACTGACTTTTAATTTTAATTTAATGTGCTTCTAAGATCAAACGAATAGCACTTCTCATAAATGTGGTGTCACCTGTTCTCATATATGCTTAAGTAGCCATAACAGATGGGTTCTAGTCTGGTGTCCACAAAAATAAAATTCTAAACTACAAAGAATAATTCTTCCCCCTTCTTTAATTGCTTTTCTCAATATCTTACTTGTAAAAGGGCCAAATTCCTCTAATCTAGGATGGGTTGTTGTGTACGCTAACCTAATGTTCACAAACCTCAATCGTACTAATGAATTATAATCCCAATAGAATGGAACTGAAAAGTAAAGTATGTGAGGGTGAGAACTAGACATCCACCAGTTTACAAATTACTCAACAGGGACTGAATCTCCCTACCTAGATCACAACAGTGGCAGTTTGAGGAATCTATAGAACCAATTTCTAGGGAGATTCCTAGTTCTAACCACACATTCAGAATCAACATTGTCTCTGTTATTTTTAGATCTGGCAAAACGCATGCATGCACACACAAACACGCTTCCAGGCCTACCTACAGACACAAGGCCATACACTCAATCATGCGTATTTTTACAAGGTCAAACCACAGCGCATACAGGAGTTTTTTAAGAGCGCTTTCTTTTTGGAAGCATTAATTCAAACCGACTTACTGGACTTGTACTCTTATTCATATACAAATAATGTTATCTCCCAAATGAAATTCAATTACTTTATAGTTAACTGTGAACCAGTTTCCCCTATCTTCTACTATTATGTGCACCTTAGCTCTCACTACTTTGATTCCGCACGGGTGTACAAATTCCCTATGCAAAGTCAAATGAGCATGTATTCTAAAATCTGGAATGGGACCACCTTGTATTTTAAAAATATTAAACAGAGAGATCAACTGCACTATTTTACTTGAACTATTTTTCTGCTTCATTTTACTATGGTGTTTTTGTGGCATGAAAGATAAAAATAAACCTCAAAACTCTGTGTCAACCAGCCCAGATCAAATGTTTACACTGCTACACACACCAGTGTTTCTCTCTCTCACATGCAGGCACGCCCACACACACAAGAATGCACACACACAGGATCACACTGCCCAATTTTTGGAGCTCATCATTTACACTTTATCTCCTTATGTAGGGAGCTCATTCACATTTATCTAAACAATAAACACCCCCCACGCTGTTAAGGCATGAAAAGAAAAAAACCCTTAATTATCACTTCATTTATGGGATATAGGTAAAGGGTCCAAATAGACTCCCTCCTTCACACTGATCACCTGGCTCACTAATTTCTCAACAAAGGCTTAGTCTCCCTTTCTCTTTATCAAAGACAACCAGGAGAATGACCAAACAATCTACAAAACCAATATCTTGGAATGTTTTTGTTCTAATATTACTCACAGGAATAACACTTTTCCAACTTTCCATAAATAATTTTTCACTTTTATCTAAAATACACATTCACATAAACATACAGTAGATTGTTTGGTCATTCTCCTGGTTGTGCGTGCACACACACACACAAAATCCTTCTCTCTCCATTCCTCCCACACATACACACAGGCAAGGACACACACACGCACACACACACACACAAAATCCTTCTCTCTCCATTCCTCCCACACATACACACAGGCAAGGACACACACACACACACACACACAGGCAAGAACACACACACACACACACACACACACACACACACAGGCAAGGACACACACACACAGAGGCAAGGACAGGCAAGGGGACACATACAGGCAAGGACAGGCAAGGGGACACACACACACAGAGGCAAGGTCAGGCAAGGGGACACATACAGGCAAGGACACACACACACAGAGGCAAGGACAGGCAAGGGGACACATACAGGCAAGGACACACACACAGAGGCAAGGACACACACACACAAAGGCAAGGTCAGGCAAGGGGACACATACAGGCAAGGACACACACACACACACACACAAAGGCAAGGACAGGCAAGGGGACACATACCGGCAAGGACACACACACACAGGCAAGGACACACACATACACACAGGCAAGGACGCACACAGGGCCCTGTCATTCACTCACATACACTCACACGGTCGCTCATGCAATTTTCAAATCAAGAGACATTTTGTATACAAATTCATGGGTTATTCAACAGAGATTTTGGCCTTTTTAACTGATTCATAGAGAATGTCCAAGAAATCTACATACATACATTTCCACTGTTATGCTGATGACACACAGTATGTTTCAGCAAAGCCAGATGACAGACACCAGTTTAATAAAGTCGAGGAATGTGTAAAGGACATTAGACAGTGGATGCTTATTAACTTCCTCTTACTAAATTCTGACAAGACAGAAGTACTTATACTAGGATCACCTGCAGCTAGAAGTAAGTTTTCTGATTACATAGTAACTCTGGATGGCCTTTCTGTTTCATCATGTGCAGCAGTAAAAGACCTTGGTGTGATTATTGACTCCAGTCTTTCCTTTGACGCTCATGTAGATAATATTACTAGGATAGCCTTCTTTCACCTCAGAAATATTGCTAAGATAAGAAATATAATGTCACTACATGATGCAGAAAAATTAGTCCATGCTTTCGTCACCTCTAGGTTGGATTATTGTAATGCCTTACTGTCTGGTTGTTCCAGTAGGAGCATAAACAAACTCCAGTTAGTCCAGAATGCAGCTGCAAGAGTCCTCACTAGAACTAGAAGATATGACCACATCACCCCTATCTTATCCACACTGCATTGGCTCTCAGTGAAATTTCACACTGATTATCAAATACTACTATTGACTTATAAAGTGCTAAATGGCTTCGCGCCACAGTACCTAAGCGAACTTTTGGTCTTTTATGATCCGCCACGCCTACTTCGATCAAAAGGTGCAGGCTATTTGTTGGTATCTCGAATAGTGAAGGCTACAGCAGGGGGAAGAGCTTTCTCTTACAAAGCCCCACAGTTATGGAACAGCCTTCCAATTAGTGTTCGGGACTCAGACACAGTCTCAGTGTTTAAGTCCAGGCTGAAAACATATTTGTTTAGTCAAACTTTTTGTGAATAGTTTTTTTCTTAGGGAAAGGAGCAGATCTAGAGGCTCACAGGCATAGAGTGTTGTGGTGAACTGGGATGTTTGGATGCTGTCACCCCCCCACCTTCAGGTGTCCACCAAGGTTTGTTGGTGGTGGGGTGGCTGGCTGCCTTATGTCCCAGGGCACCCTCATGTCTCTGTTACCTTCTGGCTCTCCCTTTTAGTTATGCTGTCATAGCTAGTCTTGCCAGAGTCCCTGCTTTCACTCACGCAAAGTACATTGTCCTTAACCATTATGGGACAATAAGCATACCTAATAATCTCTCTCTCTCTCTCTCCCCCTCTCCCCTTTTGTCGAGCTACACATGATACTCCTGAGATGCCAGTGAGCCCGACCCCTTCTGCTCTCTGGACCTGCCTGATCCATCCTTATGCCCTATTTCTGATCTCATCAATTGGAAGTCACAAGCTGCTGCTGAGGATAGCCCCACACGGTGCAGCCTAAAGATCATTGAGATTACTGAGGATGGTACCACTTAAAAACCATAAAGATGGCTTTGGACCTCAATTCATATGAACAGTTATGTTATGATGGCTTTAGGACTGCAATTGCCACAAACAGTTTGGCACTCAAGTCTCCATCAGTGAACAGTGGTGAAGTTCAACAAAACAGACTTCATATAAAAACTGTAATGAATTTTCATGGTTTCACAACTGCTATTTGACCATGTAGTACTGGTACATTTATAGAAGAGATTTATTTATTTATAATCACACTATCCTGTTTCACTCAGATGAGGATGGGTTCCCTTTTTAGTCTGGTTCCTCTCAAAGTTTCTTCCTCATATCGTCTCAGGGAGTTTTTCCTTGCCACCCTCACCTCTGGCTGCTCAATCAGGATAAATTCATAAATTTAAAATCTATGTCCTGAATTTATATATTTCTGTAAAGCTGCTTTGGGACAATGTCCATTGTTAAAAGCGCTATACAAATAAACTGAACTTGAACATAAACAGCCTCGGGATGTACGTTTAGATAAAAAGGATTACAACGGAAACAATTAGGTAAGTGTCCAAAACAGCTACAATACCAGTTCTTTGGCTGCTCTGTTGTTTTTAACACACACCAACTGCAGTTTTTTTCTGTTATATAAGAATCTTCTGTCTCATATTTACACGCACTACAGCACACTTTTTTTTTTAAACTCACTTTCCTTTTCCAATACAAAGGTTGTGATTCATACATTCATGCTAGAGCTCACTTATGTTTATTTATATAATAAAGACTCCCTATGTTAGGCTCCAGATAAGCTGTCCCCTCCAAGTGGAACCAGCCAGGTGAGGACACCCAACCCACACACTTCCAATCACACAACTGAGAAAACTCCAACTCCTGTGCACCACAATTCAGCAGTATCAACCACCACGAGACCGGGATCTTTAACACAAAAGGACAACACTCAAAACAGAGCAACCAATGCCCAACGAGTGGTACATTGAATTGATAAATTGGAGTGTAATTCTGCTGTTGGAAGAAATAAAGTATAAAAGGATACTTACTTTGTAATCCATTTTGACTTAATCTTTTCAGACTGAATTTGAGAAAATGTTGGTTATTAATTTTTAAATTGACTAACAGGGTTTAGAAAAAAAACTTCAGTTTTACTCAGTGTACTCTCTTCATACAGTATCAGAATACAGTGATGGATTTGGAGAATTTTTTTTATTTTTTTTACATATCTAAAAATGCGTTTTAAACCTGTTACTAACTACTAAAGGATTCTGCATCTTGATTAAACCTAATTTGAATGCTATTGTACAGGGGTTAACTCCACAAAACAAAAGTACAATACGGCATGTATGAAATTTTTTTTAAACATACAATATAGTAGGTCTTGCCATGTATCATGTTCCACCTTATCAATAAAGTTGAAAGACCTGAGGCGCTATAGTGTTGAAACCAATGTGATGTACTAGGTATACACATATGCCTATATATAGTGTACAGTATACATATATACCTACCTATAATATTACAAATGTCAAATCCCAGTATGGTCAGTATGCAACACACTACCTCTGCTTACAAATCATATACTCTAACTATGGTTTTAAACAAAGTTCCTGCTGTTATGGAACCATTTTGGGAAGCGACCATGATCAAGATAATAAATAACAGTTTAGGCTAGGCCTATTATGATCCTTTGCTATTGTGCAGAAGAACAAAAATTAAAAAAAAAAAATGAAATCACACTGATTGAATGTGGAAAGGAAATATTTATAGGCTACTGTGGATGAAAATGGTTTAATTAAAAGAGACAGGAAAAGAGCAAGACAATGCTCTCTCAGGCATAGCCATAACAGAAAAATAATGCTGCTCGGTAGGGTGGGAGAAAAAGAAAGTCAATGAAATAAAGACAATTAGTTTGCTATTTTCATACAATCCAATAATGAGTCAGCATAACATACATTTTTTTAAACACAGGTAAATGGCCATGGAATGACACAGAAAATAGCATAGTGGGTGGAGGAAACACCGCTTTGCATGGTCTCATTTTTGTCAGGCATAATTGCTTATCTAACACATTTGATTTATATATAAAAAAGAAAAGAAAAGGAAAAAAAAAAGTAAATACACACAAAATGGAGTAGATGTTTGCATAGGAATGTAAAGTACAATGTATGCAAATGGGTTCAGGCAAACCTCATTATAATATGTACAAACATGAGTATAAAACCCAAATGATTCCATCAATTTGGGGCTTCTTGATAAAGAACTCTCCCCACCCCCATACACTTTGTTCAACACTTCTGAAGCAAATGGTAGTAGACAACAATGGAAGTGCATATTTTTGGCTATCCATTTAGTTGAATGTGTGATCAGTTCAAACATGTAAAAACCGATGAAAATATAAAAACAAATATGTTTAAAACATTGGTATATCTAGACACCAATTGTAGATATAGATTAATTGTACAGAGTACAGCATCTACATCCTGAAAAATTATTCAGGGGCAGCTCTAGGTGCCCTGGCCTTTTGCTGGCTACTTTAGCAGAGGAGAGGCAAAGAAGTTCCCCTGGCGACTGAAGCTGACAGCAGACTTGCTCTTGCTGCCAAACCTAAAAAAAAGCAATAAAAAGCACAGCCAACAAAGCATGATTATCAGCCCCTCCTTACCTCAAGCAATATGTAAAAAGCCATCGTTAACATGTAAATACAGCAGATATGAATGTCTGCTGCCCAAGTAATACTTACTTAGGAGTGATGACACCCAACGTAGCATTTCTCATACGCTGAGACAGTGAACTAGATGATGAAGTTTTGCTCATTTGCTGCTCTGGAGTGGTGAGGGGGCCAAACATACTCACTGCAACCAAGGACAACAATTGTACTAAGGTCAGTCAAAAGCAACGGCCATACTGGATTTTCACCTCATATACAGATGGAACTGGGAATCCAGTGGAAACAGCCAGCTATCTTTGCAGCAGTGCTTCAAGCAACATGAAGGAAAACGGTTGGGGGGAAAAGTCTGGTGTGACCTGTATTTAATTATTAGAGTTCCTTTTTTTCCCCCCTTTCCTTTCCTTTTTTTTTTTCCACGGTCTGTGAAAATTCACCTTTCTTTCTTTTTCGCTATGCCAGCTTCTATGGCTATGTTCATGATGGGACTCAGGTTTAGTTATTTAAATTGGAGTTAAATAAGGTGTTTAAGATTCATTTTTCCTAAAAAACTTAAAACTAAATTCGGATTCACTTGATTTAAAAACCTTTTCAAAAGTATCAGCTGAATAATACAGGTTCCTCAGATGTGTAGAGGTATGACAGTCCAGTAAAATATGTTTAATGGATAGTGGGTTCTGACAAGATGAGCACAAATTCATCTAGATGCAGTAAGAAGCAAAGGAGCAAAATTAACAACCGTCAGAGGTGACAGTGTCATTTGTATACATTCCCCGAGTTGTTTTTTATCCCTAGAAAAATTTTATTCTCTCTTTAAATCAATGCTCAGCACTGAGCACCCTTTAATTTAATAATTCAGTTTTAAATTGTCTTTAGGTTTCTAGCCTAATCTTTTTATGATTAAATAAATGACAGAAACAGGGGTATTTCTGCAATTTCACAACAAACCATACAGACCTATCCTGGGAATAATATCACAAAGAATATTACATTTACTGCAGAACACCATTACCTTTTTGGTCTGGAGTGGAATAAACATTGGTGTTCTCAATAATCATGTGTCCAGCATGAGCTTGGTCCTGCTCCACCATCATGAACTGGCTCCAGTACTCTGCAGGCAAGCTCAGCAAGCGTTCAACAACCTGAAACACAAACGTGTTTGCAGTGTTTGTATTTTACTTATTTATTACGTTTATTCATTTAAACAAGGACAAATTAAAACTTTTAAAAACTGTCATAAGTCGATTGTTCTGAACCAGTGGAACTATGACATCAATAATAATGACATTACTAATAGGCTTAGTATAGCTTTTCATTGTATTTAAGCATGAACACATTAGAACAGTTTATTTCCTGGCCTTACCCTAGGTTGTCGCTTTGTGTCCTGCAGAATGGTCATTGGGTCTGGATCAGGTACGCCATGACCCACAATAGTGGGTCCAAACACACGAGCCAGATTAGTCACATTCATCTTAGTATCAGGGCTTTGGGCAACCCTGGGGAAAAATGTGAATAATTATTTAGCACTGCAGTGTGTACAGGTTTTCTTTTAATTCATGATGGAATTCAGATCAAACAAATATATTTGCCATATAATTACCATTATTCCACCCCATTTTCCTCAGTGTTACAACAAAAATAACATTAAAGCTGCAGTATGGAACTTTATTTTGGTTAAAAATGATCACAAATCAAGTACATAAAAAAAGAATCAGTGTTCAAAACTATCTCCCTACCTTACCCCGATTTGCAACGGTAAGCTTATAATAATAATGATTTATAAATTGAGCTGTCGAGTCGGATTTTGTGGGAAATGTCAGTTGATGTCATTTGTCTTTGTGTGGTTACGTCACGCAACAGAAACGTAACAGAAAGAAGACCAGTCTACTATATCGCGTGTGGGGGCTGAGGATGGCGGAGTGTTTGTACATTGCTCTTACAACAGTTGCTTAGAATTTAAACTTGTCATCTAGATGGCTGCTTTAATCTGGATAGTTCTAAATGCAATCAGTGTTGTAATCTGGGGAATCAGCTGCTGTCAAAACCAAGAAAGCTCAAACTGCAGAGAGCCTGCAGTCAAAAAGGGAAACCAACAAACGCGAAAACTCCGAGATCTGAAGGGATTGAAGGTTGATGCAAACATGACTTTTTTTCTGTTGAACAAGTAAGACATTTCAATGGCTTAATAGGTAGCTAGCTAACATTAACACACTTATTCGCTTGATTCAGCTATGTATCGAGTTTCCTATGTTTTTTTGTTTTGCTATGGTCAGTGTGGTAAATTGCACTTATTTTCTGCTAGCTATAAGAGAGAGCAACTCGCCTCTACTCCAAGAAAACCGTATCCGCCGCCTCCTCCGTTGTCAAGTATTGGGGCTAATATACAACACATACGTATACCTCAGTGTTGCAAACTCTCGTGAGACATGTAAGCAACTGCAGCTTCAAAAACAAGCCCAGTATTATAGCGTTACGACCTCAGTGTAAACAGACTCGAACACTGAAACATTAAACTGAAACCACTCGCAGTTTGAAAAGCAAAAATAGAATTTATTTAATAAAATAAATAAATAAAAAAATCAAACGACAAAGCTTATAGGGAAGACAGGCACTATCCACTCATCTCTGATCACCTGTGAGCAGAATATGATTGGAGAGATAGAAAAGATTACATTAGAACCATAACAACTAATAGTATAGGAGTATGTAATGCTTTTTTTTTGTTATAACGTGTATCAATTGTGGAAGGGCAAAATACACTATAGCACTGATATTGTGAAGCTGTGAGTAGAAAAACGAAGTCGCTTGTCAAATTTTCCTAACAAGCAGCCATATTTTTAAAAACAAGCCCAAAAAAAAACGCAACCCACGATTTTTTCAATCGACGAAAAAATAAGCCCAAAGATGAATATTATAAGCAGACTTGGCAAATCTGCCTCAAACCATCAGATTTATCCATGCAGAGGAGCAGTGCCAAAGCACAGTCCACGAAAAAAAAAAATAATTTTTGTAACTATTGCAAGTAACTTGCAATTTTGTTTCACACAAAGATGGCGATAGAGAGGCAAAAGTTCAGTACTGCAACTTTAATATGTAATATGTAATAAGTTCTCCAGCGTTCTGTGCAGGCCACCAGAGTTCCTCCATACCAGACTTGTCAAAAACATGTCTTTATGGACCTTGCTTTGTGTGTAGGGGCAAAAAACATGCACAGTCAAGCTGGAACAGGAAAGAGCCTTCCCCAAACTGCTGCCACAAAGTTGAAAGCATACAATTGTCTAAAATGTCTGTGCGCTGTAGCATTATTACTCTTCACTAAGGGGTCCAGCGCAAAACATGAAGGACAGAAATGTCACGAACTGAATGGTGGCATAGGTGCCACTTTATGACAGTGCCATGTTTCAAGTCACTGAGTTCTTGTTTGTCTATTGAGATTGCATGGGTGTGTGTTTTATTTTATGTGGCTGAAGCACCAAAACTCAATAATTAGGAGGGGTGTCCACATACTTTTGTCCATATGCAGTGCGGTGAAAAAGTATTCTTTTTTTTTGTATCTCTCATACTAAATAGTTTTAGACCTTCAACATAGACAATATAAAACAAAGGCAAGCTGAGTAAACACAGTACAGTTTTTAAAAAAATTATTTTATTTAAGCAAAAAAAAAAAAGTTATCCAACACCTATCAACCATGTGAAACACTAATTGCCCCCTTAAACTTAAAATCTGGTTGTGCCACCTTTAGCAGCAATAACCTCAACCAAACGCTTCCAATAACTGGAGCTCAATTTTTCACAGCGCTGTGGTGGAATTTTGGCCTACTCTCCTTTGCAGAATTTAGTCCTCTGCAAAATTAGTTCAGCCACAATGGAGAGATTTCAAGCATGGACTTCCCACAGCATCTTAATTGGTTCAAGTCAGGACTTTGACTAGGCCACTCCAAAACTTTCATTTAGCTTTTTTTTTTTTTTTTTTTTTTGAGTCATTCTGAGGTCGACTTACTCCTATGCTTTGGATCATTGTCTTGCTGCATAATCCAGTTGCGCCCGAGTTTCAAATTACAGACTGAAGACCAGACATTCTCCTTTAGGATTTTCTGGTAGAGAGCAGAATTCATGTTTCCCTCAATTATTGCAAGTTGCTCTGGCCCTAAAGCAGCAAAGTATCCCCACACAATCACACTGCCACCATCATACTTGACCACAGGTATGATTTTTTTTTTTGTGGACTTCGGCATTTGGTTTATGGAACCAGACGTGTGGCCAGATGTAACGGGACCCCTGTCTTCCAAACAGTTCCACTTTCGACTCATCAATCCACAGAACCTTCTCCCAAAAGGTTTGAGGATCATCAAGGTGTGTTTTGGCAAAATTCACGAGACTTAATGTTCTTCTGGGTTAGCAGTGGCTTTCACTTTGCTATTCTTCCATGGATGCCATTTTTGTCCAGTGTCTTTCTGATAGTGGAGTCATGAACAGTGACCTTTATTGATGCAACAGAGGCCTATAGGTCCTTTGATGTCCTGGGCTCTTTTGTGACTTCCTGGATGAGTAGTTCCAGTGCTCTTCGAGGAATTTTGGAAGGTCAGCTACTTCTGGGAAGGTTCACCACTGTGCAGAGTTTTTCCATTTGGAGATAATGGCTCTCACTGTGGTTCTTTGGAGTCCCAGAACCTTTGAAATAACTTTGCAACCCTTCCCAGACTGATGTATTTCAATAACCTCCTCATTAAATCTGGAATTTCTTTCAATTTTGGCATAATGCGTTACTGGGTAAGACCTTTTAACCAGCTTCATGCTGTTGAAAAAAGTTGTATTTAAGTGTTGATTTGATGGAACAGGGTTTGCAGTAATCAGGCCTGGTTGCATCTAGTCCATTATGCTGAACCCCATTATGAATGCAGTTTCATAGATTTGGGGAATTAGTAACTAAGGTGGCAAAATACATTTTCACACAGGCCCAGTTGGTATTGAATAATTTTTTTGTTTCAATAAATAACCATTTAAAAACTGTATTTTGTGTTAACTTAGGTTGCCTTTGTTTTATCTTAGAGTTTGTTTTAATTTCTGAAACAATTTAGTATGAGATATACACAAAAACAGAAGAAATCAGAAAGGAGGCAAAACAGAAGAAATCAGGATGGGGCAAATACTTTTTCACAGCACTGTATTGTAGATTTGGATCCCTAATGAGCAAGCCAGAAAAACGCCCTAAGTCGAAATTAAGATGAAAGCTTGACAGGAACCAGACTCAAAAGGGAAATCATCCTATTCTGGGTGACACCATCAAGTACGATTAAAAGTCATTACTCTTCCACATCTTTATACTATAAAGTCAAACAGTACTGAATGTATTGAAAGGATCTTGATGCATGAGCACCAGTGTCTTTTTAATGTTTTTAATTTTTTTGATTTCAGTAGTGTTTTTAGGCTTTAAGTCTATAGAACCCAAGTGAACTTATCCACAGAACAATGGATAAGACTTGGGCATTTACTGAAAACAGAAATGTGATCTTTAGACTCCAAGTGAGAACATCCACAGCAATCTTTATGGTATCCTTTGGCAGCAGAAGTAAAACATCATAATGAAAAGTTTTACTGGGAGCCAGTGTAGTATGGATAAGACTGGGGTGATGTGAACAAATCTTCTGGGTCTAATAAGGATGCTGGCTGCTGCATTCTGGACAAACTGGAGATTGTCTATGCACCTACAGGAACATCCAGACAGCAAGGCTATACATTTGTCCAACCTAGAGATAACATCATGTTTGCTGCTATAATCAAAGGCTGTACCAGAGCTCCTATTCAATACAATATTCAACACAGTATTGCTTGACATATAGAAGAGTAATGATTCATAATTCCACTATCCAGTGTCACCCAGAAGAAGTTAGATTCCCTCATCAGTAGAGGGACCATAGATTTGGGTGGGACAGGCCAGCATTAATAATGACATAGCCTCAAACAAAATTGAGTAGAGACATCATACTTGACTCATTCTATAGGCTACTACCTAATGAGTTTTTAGAATAACCCTGTAATAGAGTCAACAATATAGTCATCCAGAATACAGTCTAGCAGCTCATTTCAAGTGGTTTTAGACATACATTTGTTCATAACTGTGTTTGATACAGCAAATGTTAAGAATTATCCACAGCTGCCAGGTTTCACCGAAATTTCCAGCCCTGCTACATCTGAAAAAACACAAAGCACTCGCTCCACGTCTCCACTACTGCACATCTCTGTGCTGTAGCAACAAATAACAACAAATAATTGTAAGCAAATCTTGGGACCACACAGACACTGCATCATACAGCAAGGAGGCACTAATGAACTCTGAGGGATGAACAAAGTTTGGTCTGAAGGATTCAACTGAACCCCAAGACAACATCAAAAGGTGATGAGGTTTTTATTTTAATCCAAAGAACACCATCCCAACTGTAACACATGGTAGTGGCATCATGATGGGAGGATGTTTTGCTGGAAAGGGGCTGGTACACTTAAAATAGATGACATCACGAGGAAGGAGGATTATCTAGAAATAGTGGAGCAACACCTTAAGACATCAACCACAAAGTTAAAACTTGATCAGAGTCTTTCAGCATGACAATGATCCTGAGCATACTTCCAAAGTTATAACAAAATGGCTAAAAGACAACAAAGTGAAAGTTTTGGACTGCCAATCAGGAAGTCTTGACCTAAATCCCACCAAAAATTTGTGCGCTGAACTGAAAAAATGTGTCCGAGCAAGGAGGCCCACAAACCTGACTGAGTTACACCAGTTCTGTCAGGAGGAAAGGGCAAAAAATTCTGGCACTGAGAAGTATTGAGAAGCATGTGGAAAGCTACCCCAAGTGTTTGATTCAAGTCAAACAATTAAAAGGCAATGCTACCAAATAACAAAATGTATGTAAACATTTGACCCACAAAAAATGTCAAGTAGTAAATAAAAGCTGAAACAAATCTTTTTCTTAGCTATTATTTTGAAATTACTTTATGGAAATAAAGTAGTTACCCTAATTAACTTGGTAAAATGAAATGTGTGGAGTTCTGAAAAATTTAGCTTGAATGTCTTTAGCCTAGGTGCATGTAAATTTTTGGCCTCAACAGACACTGCATCATACAGCAAGGAGGCACTAATGAACTCTGAGGTTCATCTGATATGACTCGACCCCAAAAACTGCAAATGGAAACACCCTTATTTCAGAGAGAGGGGCAAAGCCTTTTTTTTATGCAATTCTAAGAACACAGCATTAGATCAAAACACATCAACTAGCTAGAATTCATGGCAGTCCATCTGACCCTTAATTTATTCTTACAAATTCTGAAATGTCTCAGTTGCCAGGGCTGTACAAATTACAATGGATACACTATAGATCACATGTATGCCTAGGGGACACCTGGTAGTGGAATGCCCTTCCACAAAATTGGTGGTGCTGCTACCTGGACATCACCATGCACTTTTTTCCCCCCTAGTGTCTAACATTGCTCATCAGAAGTCATGTAACAGCAGTGGTCATATTAAACATAAATCAATTAAACATGTATTCTATTTTACAGGTATTCCTTAAGCAAATTTCCATTACTTTTCAAAACTTTCTGGGTTCATGTATTTTTCCAAAACTTTGTCTGGAAAAATACATATTTTCCAGGGCTGGAAATTGCCATTTTAAAATTCCATGACTTTTCTAGGTTTTTCCATGACCGTACGAACCCTGAGTACAATATGACAGTATGAAGTAAATTACATCACCACCTAACTGAACACATTAAGTTTGATCTGGCTTTTTACAATTAAGTGCTTGCTGAAAGGAAATTGCACATTTGTTTGAAACAAGACCGAGCATATTCAAGCAGACACTGCTTGAAAATAAAAACCAAGGGGAAGCTGCTGTACTGAGGAAATGAAATCTCACTTTGTTGCCTACCTCTGCAGATGGATGATCAAGAAGGCCAGAGTGTCCCTGTTTGGCTGAGGCAAGTCACCGATAGTTTGGTACATCAGTGCACTGGAATTGTCTTCATCAGCTAACTCTGAAAATAAACATGATTACACAAACATGGCAAGAACCAGCCAAAAATAAATTTAATGATGAAAAAGATAACATACAGCTGTCAGATAGGGACAGGAACTTGGACACAAATTAAGCCTAGTTTTGTATTGCTCCAGACAAATTCTTGGATTAAATTAGAATTTTATTAAGAATTATTCAACTAAAACCCTTTTCAGTACAAAACAACCTCAATCTACATAATGAACCCTCATTGAAAATCCTGTGCATTAGAGAAAGCTACTGCTGTGTCCAGAAATTATGGCCTTAGTTTTAGTTCAGACTCACCTGCTGCCTCCATAAAATTACAGTTGAGACGGAAGGTGAGCAGTGGCTCTTTGAGGTTTCTCAGGAAGTCCTTGAGGAGGCCAGTAATAGCATGGATGTCCTCCACCTTACTTAGCAGAGGAAAAGTCTTTCCACGCAGAAACTTCTCCTTCAGCTCCTTTACCACACGGTCAGCACCAGACAGACGGTACAGACCAGTCTGGTATGGGACCATAGAGACAACCAAGCTAATCAGCAAACAAGCTACAAGAGCTGATTAATGCTATAAAATTCACCAAAACTAGTTTACTAACTGACCTCATGTAGGCCTCTCTGCTCAATTTCATTCACACAGTTGACCACCAGTGGTGGAATCATGGGGGAGGTGACTGAGACATAATCTGCAAGAGTGCCCTACAAAACAACAAAGTAGAATATAATAAACAGCAATAACATGAACTACAAAGAAGGAACAATTTTAAACAAGAAAAAAAAAATGTATCCTGCAGCACCTTTTGTTTTAAAAAAAAACAAAAGCACAGCACATTCTTTTCCTTGTTTCTTCAATCCCATAGTGCCAACTGAAAATCAACAACCATTGTTTCTTCCAAACAGGCCCAGTGCTGTTTACTTTTTCTTTAATACCCAACTTTCCTATCAGCCTCATACAAGTTTATTCCTCAAACATGGATGTGAAATCAAATGCATACTGCATGCAACAGCAACTCATCTAATTGTTAGTAAAAACTCCACTCATTGTTTTAAGTTCAAGGTATCAACACTTCAAATTTAATACTTTTTAATACCATATTCAAGACATTTCCAAAAAAATGTAAGACTTGCATGTCACTTCAATCTTGCTACACGATGCATCAGCTATAATGGATTGTGTTCATGCATATACACCCATTTCTGGGTTTAAGTAAACTATAGAAGTGTAAACCTCTAGAGGTATATGGGAGACCATAGCAAAAATTCTTTTTGCATTACCAATTGCTCAAAAAAAAAAAAAAAAAATCCAGTATTTCCTTTCCATGACTTTCCAAGAGAGGAAAAAATTTAGAGAGATGGATTTTGGCAGTCAGAAGATTCAAATTTACCATCACTCCCTCAGCAGCTGTATTAGAAACCCCCTCACCGCAGTGTTTACTAGTTTATTTGTAATTTAATGCTAGGATAACGTAACAAGTAGTGCTATAAATGTGCAGTACTGTGCAAACGTTTTAGGCAAAATGCTATAAAGTAAGAATGCGTTCAAAAGTTGACATGTTAATAGTTTATATTCATCAATTAACAAAATGCAAAGTGAGAGAACAGAAGAAAAATCTACATCAAACTATGCACGAAAACAGAGGAACTGGGGTGCAGAAAAATGGCAGCAGGTGATCTGGACTGATGAGTCAAAATTTGACATATTTGGCTGCAGCAGAAGGCAGTTTGTTTGCCGAAGGGCTGGAGAGCATGTACATGAATGAGTGTCTGCAGGCAACAGTGAAGCATGGTGGAGGTTGCTGGCTGCATTTCTGCAAATGGAGTTGGGGATTTGGTCAGAATTATTGATCTCCTCAATGCTGAGAAATACAGGCAGATACTTATCAATCATGCAATACCACCAAGGAGGCATCTGATTGGCCCCAAATTTATTCTGCAGCATGACAATGACCCCAAACATACAGCGAAAGTCATTAAGAACTATCTTCAACGTAAAGAAGAACAAGGAGTCCTGGAAGTGATGGTATGGCCCCAAAGAGCCCTGATTTCAACATCAAGTCTGTCTGGGATTACATGAAGAGAGAGAAGCAACTGAGGATGCCTGAATCCACAGAAGAAGTGTGGTTAGTTATCCGAGATGTTTGGGCCGACCTACCTGCTGAGTTCCAAAAACTGTGTGCAAGTGAACCTAGAAGAATGTTGCTGATTGATGCTGTTTTAAGGCAAAGGGTGGTCACACCAAATATTGATTTGATGTAGATTTTTCTTCTGTTCACTCACTGTGCATTTTGTTAATTGATAAACAAACTATTAACATGTCTATTTTTGAAAGCATTCTTACTTTACAGCATTTTTTCCACACCTGCCTAAAACTTTTGCAACTTTTTTTAAAAAGAAGAAAATTTTTTTTTTAACTGCTATTTTGTAATATTACTATTACACTGAATAATACTTAATAATAATAAATTTTTATTTGGGGGTAAAAATAGTGATATAACAATAGTAATATATTTCTGACTTAATTCACTTTTTTGACCTTGTGGCTTTTATTTTGGCGGAAAACCGCAAGAAGACTTTTTTTTTTAAAATTCACTTCTCATTACCAATCAAGTGAAATGCTGTAAACCTCTGCCCACAAAAATGTGAGATCACGCCAATGTAAAACCAAAGTGAATCTGGCGCATGACTCAAACCCACGGGACAGAGCTCGTGTGGAGCGTCATTTACTGTGAACCGAGCCTCTCTAAAACACTGACGAGCCGAGCCACACACAGAGTGCAACGCGGTGACACGGTTTTACGATTTCAAAAAGCAACAAGCAAAAATAAAATCTATAGATTCTTTACGGTGTCGGTTTGGTTGCATTTTTAAGATATTTGAAACATGAATTTAAGACATTTTAATGCTAATTAAGGCCTTATTTTTTTTTAAAATTTTTTTTTAACATTTTTACATACGTTTACATGAATTTAAGACATTTTATGACTTTTTAAGGCTCCACGGACACCTCAACACTTCTTACTATGTGAATTGTGTGCAATACAACAAATAAATTACCATAATTCTATTGTGTCTTATAAATGTGTAAGATAGAGATGGAATAATTTTTTTTGACTGGTTGTTAATCTGTTAAAAGGGGACATTTTAATCTACTCTGGAAGTATCTTTGAATGCCAGGAAAGATTAAACCCAGTCTTTCTGGCAGATATTCATAAAACCAGGCATTCTACCTCTCCAATTTTTACTGGCGTCCCAGACATGTTAGGGATGCAGGGCAGTGGACAGCGCTCTCGACACTCAGGATGGGTGACCACACGACAGTCCCTGCACTTCAGAGAAATTTTTCCAAACTTGATCCTCTTCCCACAAGGAACACAGGACTCAGGCTTTATCACCTAAAAAGCATGAGCAGTTAACAAATAAAAACAGTAATTCTTTCAACAAATAATCAAGTCAGTCTGCAATAAATATGACATTAAGCATACCGTTTTGGAAACAAACTCGTGTAGACGAACACCCCCACTGCTCTGCGGTGTGCTGGGCTCTGCTTTGATCTCAGTCTGTTTTAATATGTCTACAGACTGCACAGAATCCGTGTCTGCTGTGTCCCAAACCATGGCAGCTACAGGAAATAAGAGTTAGAATTGGTTTACATAAAACACATCAGTCATGATCCAATCAGCCAAGGTGGATGCGAATACAAAGTCTAAACAGAACCTAATGCTGATTTGCATTAGTCTCCATTTAGACTATGTAGACAGTAATAAACAGGGTAAAAATGTCTTTTGATTCAATCACTCAAACCATGCAGGAGGTCTAGGATGCATGTAGTTGTAGTGTGAATGGCTGAATGTTACTTCTGCATTGAAGCATGTTTGTGTGTCTATGCCATGATGCAGAGGGAGGGTTTATAGGTAACTGTGGTGCGCAGAGCATACTGGTGCTCTCATGTGCAACCTCCCCAGAAGTTAACTGCACGTCATATCAACCAGCCCTCAGGCAAACACCAACTGGATGGTGGAGAGGTGTGTCTGGTTGCATGCATGGAAACACTGGGCCTCTTATCATGCTGGGTATAAACAAATTTATTTGTAAATCTTTTGTAGGAGCATTTATACAAGAAATTTGGTATTAATGGAAATCCACAAATGATTAAATGGCTTCAAATCATATCATATCAAGAACCATCAATCATATCAAGAGCCATAATTTGAATAACTAAAAGATTGGATATTCAAAGCATAAATGGTTGAGAAATCATTATTCTTTAAAATTGTTTATGCATTAAGTAAGGAATAGTTGACGATGGGCCGGTGAATTTTTAGAAAATAGATCATTACCCCGAGGCGGTAATACGGCCACAATACGAAGTGGCGTTAAATGTGTGTGCTCTGGTGGACAGTAGGCTAGGTTTTCCGTTATTTCAGTTAACTTGGCAAAGTGATTTGGAACTGTAATACGGTCAAGACCTGACTGGAACTACTTTAGCTTTGTACATTTACTGAAAAATAACTGCACACTTCAGAACATCTGTCAGCCGATCAGAATATAGAATTCAACAGCGCTGTGGTATAAGAAAAGGCAGAAGATGTTTGCTTAGGTATTACATGTGTTATTTATGTACATTTGTTTGGTCACCCCCTTTTTTACTCTGTAACGGTTTGCTCTGTTTTACTATTGAACTGTCTTGAAGAATAGACGTTGCCCCTATAAGCTAGAAAAAAAAACAGAGTTAATTTTTTGTTTGTTTGTGGAAGAAATTTTCAATAAACAATTGAAACTTGAATGAAGTCCCAAGTCAATTCTTTGCCTGAAAGAACAAAAGATTATTGCTACCACAATAATGGTTACTCCAATTTTATATAAATATTTTGTGGTCTAGTTCAAATAGTCATTTATTTTTAATTGCACACATGGATTTAATAATTTTGTGAAACACTTATTTCATATAGAATGGCACTCATTTAAGAAATATTAATTATGGAAGATTTAACATAGCACAGCAAGTGTTGAAAGTTATAGAACAGTATGGGGTTTTTTTTTTTTGGGGGGGGATGAAAGCTGTCTTATAAAGACACCTCTGTTTGCAATCTTCAATTAATGCTGTGTAACACTTTAGAGCAAGCACTAATTCAACCAACAAAATGACTGTCTTTGCTTCAAATGTCAAAAAAAGTTTTCAGTGCTTGTATTTCTAGATACAGGGACATTTCAAAGAGAAATAAGTGACTGATCTGATATGATTCAATCTGCAATGCACCCTATACTCCCTAGTGTGGCTTTGGTAGGAGAGGCCTCTGGCTGAACATCCGAGACAATTAAAACAATTAAACAACAGTTTCCCTGTGTGAGGTCTTTGGTGTCCATGATCACCTGGGTACAGTGTAAATCTTTCCCCCCCTCCATTTCCATGTCAAACTATTTTCATTTCACCTCACTTAATTCACGTTTGATTCACCTTTTCCATAATTTGACTCCAGATTTTAGCCTTTTATTTTGATTGGTGTATACATGAGACAAAATAACTTTCATTTCTGCCAAATTCTTTTCTTTTGCTGTTTGTCCTCATTTTTAGTTTTTAGCTCTCACTTTTAGTTTTTAGAGTTTTGTAGGTGTCACTAAATGCAAATCAGCTGTGCCATGAACATGATTAGTAATTTACAAGTGATTGGCATTTATCAATATATAAGAAAACCAGCGTTACCAAAACTTAAATCTTGTGGCAATTTTTAGTTTGGTTTGGTATATGAAAACATTTACAAACAACTTCACTAAAAGATTGATAAATGAAGCCCACTGTGCCAAGTTTTTCAAGCTTTTTTCTGCAGGTTATTGCCATATGCATTTCATTATTGCTTCACACACAGTGATACGAGCACATTAACATGAAGTGGATTTATTTACAGAAAACTACGATCATGGCATTGTGGCATGTCTGTATAAATATATAGTGCAAGGCTTTATACCAGCTATAGCACACTGCTTTCTTTTTTATTCATTACTCCCAGTAAAGATGTAGCACACGGCATAAAATCATCCATCATTCCATCAAATTATCACAAGTCTAAGATTTAAACTTACCAGTCTTTCTCCTGCTTCTGGTCCAGTAAGGCACAGCTTCAAGAGTGGTGACAGCCTCTATAGGACCACCATTGCTGGGCACAGTCACTGTGGTCTTGGCCACTAGAGACTCATTTCCCTATGGACACACACACACACACACACACACACACACAGTTAAAAATATTCAAAAATCAATACACAAAATCAAATGGAGGATGTGGACAAAATGGACAAACACTAAACATACAAGAATGGCAACATTATGAGGTAACAAATTATATTGTATATAAACATTTAAATAGTTCTCCATCACTACAATCAGCAGATCACCTACACAAGACACAGAGACCTGTGCCGTAAGGCCCCATTTACATCTGGCATTAACATTCATCACTGGTCAGTCCCAAGTACAAGAGTAAACGGGATCATATGCATTCAATTGAATTAAATTTTATTTCTACAATCCACTCCCAAAATATTGGAACAGCAAGGCCAGTTCTTTGTTTTTGCGATCAAAGGATGAATATGAGAAGAGAGTTTAGATTTTCAGATTTTATTTCCTGATATTTATATGTAGATGTGTTAAACAACATAGAACATAGCACATTTTGTATCAGACCACCCAATTTGTAGACAAGCAAAAATATTGGAACACATGACTGACCAGTGTTTCTTGTTACCCAGGTGTGTCCTGTTAGATTGACTGTTTAAACAATAAATAGCTATGAACATCTACTCTAGGTTTTAGCCTTCAGTTTCACCTGTGAAGATTGCATTTGTTGTTAAAAAGGATAAGCCAACATGAAGATCAAACAGCTGTATATGGGAGAAAAGCAAGCCATTTTAAGAAAAGAGGGAAAATCAATCAGAGGCAAAAACTTTGGGCATAGCCAATAAACAATTTGAAAGAAACAAATGGTGTACTGAACAACAGACACTAAATGGGTCGGCCAAGGAGAACAGCAGCTGATGACAGAAATATTGTAAGAGTTGTGAAGAAAAACCCAAAAACAACAGTCAGTGACATCAACAACCTCCAGAGGGCAGGGGTGAAGGTATCATAATCCACCATTTGAAGACTTTGAAAAGCAGAAATACAGGGGCCCATACAACAAGAAGCAAACCACTAATCAGAAGTAAGAAACAGAAAGCCAGATTGGAATTCACAAAGAAACATAGAAATGGGCCACAACAGTTCTGGAACCAAGATTAACCTCTACCAAAGTGCTGGAAAGGCCAAAGTGTGGAGAAAGAAAGGAGGATGAGGTTAATTTGTAACAGGGAGGGTATCAGGATACTATAATAATAACATTACACAATAATATAATACAATAATAACATAAAAGGAGCATCCACAAAAAGCTCAGACTTTGCAAGCAAGGATGGGTTGTGGCTCACCACTTTGTGCCAAACTCTGTGGGAGAATTGTCATTCAGTTCAAAAAGAACATTGCTCAACAGAAGATTGCAAAGAATTTAGGTCCTTCACCATCTACAGTGCATAATATTGTGAAAAGATTCAGGGAATCCAGAGAAATCTCATTGCACAAGACTGGAAACCACTGTTGAATGTGCGTTACCTTCAAGCCCTCAGGCGGCATTGCCTGAGAAATCATCATGCTACTGTGATAACCACATGGGCTCGGGAGTACTTTGGAAAACCGTTGTCACTTAACACAGTCCGCCGCTGCATCCAGAAATGCAACTTGAAACTATTATGCAAGGAGAAAGCCACACATCTATTCAACTAGATGCAGAAATGCATGTTCTCTGGGCCAGAGCTCATCTCAGATGGACTGAAAGGCAGTGGAAACATGTGCTGTGGTCAGATGAGTCCACGTTTCAGCTTGTTTTCGGGAAAAACGGACGTCGAGTTCTCCGTGCCAAAGATGAAAGAGACCAACCAGACTGTTAAAAGTCAACAGTGCAAAAGCCAGCATCTGTGATGGTATGGGGGTGCATCAGTGCCCATGGCATGGGTGACTTGCGTATGTGTGAGGGTACCACCGACGTGGAGGCGCATATTGGGATTTTAGAGAGACATATGCTGCCATCAAGGCAACATCTTTTCCCAGGAAGTCCATGGTTATTTCAGCAGGACAGTGCCAGGCCTCATTCTGCACATGCTACAACAGTGTGGCTTCGTAGACACAGAGTGCGTGTGCTTGACTGGCCTGCCAGCAGTCCAGATCTGTCTCCTATGGTGCATCATGAAGAGGAGAATCAGATAATGGCAACCAAGGACTGTTGAGCAGCTGAAGTCTTGTATTAAACAAGAATGGGCAAAAATTCCAATTGCGAAACTGCAACAATTAGTATCCTCAGTTCCCAAAGGATTAAGAAGTGTAAATAAAAGGAAGGGTGATGTAACAGTGGAAAAAATGGCTCTGTCCCAACTTTGAGTGTGTTGAAGGCATCAAATTCTAAATTTGTTTATATTCAGGAAATACAATAAAGTTGGTCAGTCAAAACATGGAATATCTTTTCTTTGTACTTTTCTCAGTTAATTAAAGTTTCAAGAGACTTGACAAATCACAGATTTTTGTTTTTGTTGCATTTTAGAAAAAAATCACACTATTTCCACAGACGAACATCACATCTATTGATATTTCTGTTGAATAAATGAACGAAAAAGCTATTTTTTCTTGTGGCTTGGTTCAAGTGTATCAACTTAATTAATAGACACTGTTTCAAAGATGATCAAATGTTTGCTTGCCCAAATATGTCAAAAAAGGCAACAATTTCCATGGGGTGTACTATTTTTTCCACATGACCGTATGTGCAGGGAGTGACTTAACAGGTTTTGCATTTTTAACCTCATGTTTACTTCATAGGTCACTCTTGCCATGAAATAGCCTTGAAGCAATAAAAATAAACAAACAAACTTCACAGTAAGTCATATTACTTGGTTTGACCAACACATCACTACAATTCTTTAGAAAGTTTTGTTTCAGCACTTGATTGTTAGCTGATTAGAAATATAGCATTGCATAATAGCTTGAGTTCCCCACAACTAGCGAGCTGGCTAACTACATACAGGTTATAGTTCTATCATATTTGCCAAAAGTATTAACAAAAGAATTAACATTAATTAATATTTGTCTATTTTATTCCACATTTAATGTAGTAGTGCTTTAGGCATGAACAGACAGTAATAAATTCATGCCCATAGTCAAATATCAATATCTTGGGGACTCTCAAGTGGCACAACTGAAAATCCCTTGACAGGAGATTGAGGTCAGTACTCAAGGTAATACCAGATGTAAGCAGGATTCAAGCTGGTCTAGATGTCAACACAGCTCAAGAACTCACTAAAAATAACTTCATTAAAGTGGTACTGCTGTCTATAAGATGTGGTGGAAGGGCTATTCTACAAAGACCAATTAAATTCCCATAGGCCAGTGTTTGAATTGCTTAATTAATTAGGACACATACTTTCTCAGAGGTGCGGCCTGTGGACCGGGACCTCTTGGCAGCATCAGGAGGCCCATCAATATGGTTTCTGGAAGAGCGCTGGGAAAAAAACAGCCAACTTATTTAGAGTATTATCAAACACCAACATAAAGAAAAGGTGTGATCTCTGTGACTGATTGTGGCATGGATGTCCCAGGGCTGGGAATTACACACACACACACACACATATGACTCTAGAATTTACACAGAATGGTGCAAAAAAACCCACACAAACATAAAATACATGTTAAAACGCTGTAAATATGTCGATTGGGGTCTCGACAGAACTACAACATCGATGCCACAAGTTCAATACAATCTTTCTGGTCCTCAAAATCTTGCTTCATGAAGAAACCCGCACGGTCCATCAACCAGAGCATGCTAGCTAACCTAACCAGGTCAGCTACCACAAATACCGGATATAATAATCTTACCTTTGGTCTATGAAATCTACGATTGCTTTCCAAGAAAGGTCCTGTTGTTTACGACCTACTGTCTGATCTTAAGTTTGACTTTCTTTGTTTGTCTGAGACTTGGCAGCATAAGGATGATTTTTCACTACTCAACCAGTCTGCCCCTCCGGGTTATGTTTATATCTGCAAACCTCGCGCGTCAGGTCATGGCGGAGGTCTTGCAATAATATACAATGAGAAATGGAAAGTGTCGCACTTAACCCTGCCTGAATTCACTTCATTGTGAATAATAATGTTAATATTATTGTAAGTCTGTTGTCTTACAGATTAACGGTCCAATTCCAACTGTGCTTGTTAATGTCTATCATCCATCTAAGGCCAACACTAAATTTTTAACAGACTTTTATGCCTTCTTAACTTTCATCAGCTCTCTTTCTCCCAGTGTGATCGTTGGTGATTTTAATATACACGTTGACAGTGCATGCAGTACATCTACGAGGGATTTCTTATCATGTCTTGATAGCTTTGACATACAACAATGCATCAATTTTCCTACACACTCAAAAGGTCATACGCTTGATCTTGTCTGTTGCTCTGGTGTAACCCCCCACAGTTGTGCTGCTTCTGACACAATTTTTTCAGATCATATGCTTGTGTCTTTTAATGCACACCTAACTCTATCGAAATGTAATCAATGTCGTTCCGGAATATCAAGAACATTGATCTAGCGGTACTTGCAGAGGGTCTAGCAACCCTCCCTAGCAAGGGCAATCTATCCACTCCTGATGATCTGGTATTTCGTTACAATGATGGACTCCAGTCACTTCTTGATGTCTGTGCACCTCTAAAATCCAGGACTGTTTCATTTGTCAATTCAGCTCCTTGGTACACACCTGAACGTCGCCAGCTAAAAGAAGAAAAGAAAAAAAATTACCTGGTCTCAACACAGTTGTAAAGAGTGCTTATTTGAGTTACTATGGACTTCCTGTCAGCTCAAACCAGTGTGTTCATTCTCCTCTGAGCTCTCTCAACAACAAGGTGTTTCAGCCTGCAGACCAGACCCTCCGCTCACAGGACGATTTTTGTTTTTCGCACCATTCTGTGTAAACTCTAGAGACTGTGTGTGAAAGCCCCAGGAGCTCAGTAGCTTCTGAAATACTCAAACCAGCCCATCTGGTACCAACAACCAAGCCATGGTTAAAGTCACAGATCACATTTTTGCCACCCATTTTGATGTTTGTGAACATTAACTGAAGCTCTTGACCTGTATCTGCATGATTTTATGCATTGTGCTGCTGCCACATGATTGGTTGATTGGATAGCTGCATTAATGAACAGGTGCAGACGTGTTCCTGTTAAAATGACTGGTGAGTGTAATTTGCCTCCTAGCGGGCAAGGATGCACAAATAATCAGCTTACTCTCTTTTGACGTTTCTTCAGATGAACAGTTCTGACAACAGAAGAGTCCCAGTCCTATGAAAAAAATAATTAATAAATAATAATAATAAAATAAAAAAGCAATTAAGCAGTCAGATTTAATACTTCTGCTCAAATTTGTAAACTGCTTCTGTGTTCCAAATGCATTATTATTCAGTTATTGTTTCTGTAATTTGTAATTATGTCATTTGTGTGAAGCGTTTCCATAAAATCTGCTTGCTTATATACAAAAATAATTAAGCCATTTTATGAGTTCCAAGCACCCATTCCACTTAAAGCTTTCAAGAGATCGCTTTCATTATCTCCAAACTCATCATTGATATTACTATAAATAGATTCTGAAGGAGAAGCCCCCCTCCTTGCTCAAAAGCTCTATTTTATTCCCTTGCCTTCAGTACACACCACTCTTTTGCCCTTTTTACCTTCCATTACTGGCAGCAAAAAGTAGGAAGTTATGGGCTACATCTCAGTTAAAGGGATAGTTCACCCAAAAAATTAAAATTCTGTCATCCCACAAAGTTGGGATCAAACCACTGGAT